>JAABKJ010012001.1:0-10617 GCA_011634705.1 Andricus grossulariae
CAATATTTCTGTATATATCTTAAACTTATTCAAATGTTTTCCAAATTAATAATTGACCAAACGTTTTTTCAGATTATAATGAAAATTAAATTCTTTTTTTTTTGTTGAAAATTCATTTTTCGGTTGTAAATTCAACTGTTTGATTAAAAATTTATTAATTTTTTGGTTTAAAATACATTTTTGTGGTTGAGAAGTTTTCTATTCTATTGAAAAATCGTTGTTATTTAGTTAATAATCAATGTTTGAAATGCAAATGTAACTATACCATTTTTCCCTAATAATTTAATTTTTTTCAGTTGAAAATTTAATTATTCTAGTGACAAATTCATATTTTTGTGTTGAAAATAAAACATTTTTTACTTTTTTGCAGGAAACTCGTCTTTTTGAATTGAAAATTTATTTATTTGGTTGAAAATTTAACTATCGGTTTAAAAATTCCTTAGTTTTTAATATTTTCGTGAAAATTAATGTATTTTGTTAAAAATGAATCTTCTTATGTAGAAAATTAATCTTTCTGTTGTAAAGTCAACTGTTTGGTTAAAAATTCATTTATTTTTCGGTTTGAAATACATTTTTGTGGTTGACAATTTTACTATTCTGTTGAAAAATCGTTGTTATTTATTTAGAAATTAATTTTTGAACTATAAATGTAACTATACCATTTTTGCCTAATAAGTTAGTTTTTTGAGTTAAAAATTTAATTATTCTAGTGGCAAATTCATATTTTTGTGTTGGAAATTAAACTTTTTTAACTGCTTTGCAGGAAACTCGTCTTTTTGGATTGAAAACTCATTTCTTTGGTTGAGAATTTAACTATCAGGTCAAGCATTCCTTAATTTTTAACATTTTTGTGAAAATTAATGTATTTTGTTAAAAATTAATCTTTTCGGGTAGAAAATTAACCTTTCGGTAGTATATTTAACTGTTTGGTCAAAAATTTATTTATTTTTTGGTTAAAAATACATTTTTGTGGTTAAAAATTGTTCTATTCTGTTGAAAAATCGTTGTTATTTAGTTAAAAATCAATTTTTGAAGTGCAAATGAACTACACCATTTTTGCTTAATAATTTAGCGTTTCTAGTCGAAAATTTAATTATTTTAGTGTCAAATTCATATTTTTGTGTTGAACATGAAACTTTTTTATTAAAAATTCAGATCTTTGGATTGAAAACTAAACTGTTTTGCTGGAAACTCGTACTTTTGGATGGAAAATTCAGCATATTAGCTGACATTTTTTTTTCCTTATGGAGTGAAAAATCTTTCTTGGTTAAAAATCCGACTGTTTTTTGGAGAATTCTTTTTTCTTATGGGTTTGAAAATTAGTGTGTATTGTTTGAGGCCTAAGTTAATAAAAAGAAAACAGAACTACCAGTAGTAAAACTTCTAGAGCCGGTAATATCAAACATATTACTTTTGAAAGAAAGAATATTTATTTTCAAAAGTTGACGTATTCAGTTTCAAAATTTTTTCAATGCAATTTTTCGTTTTGCCGCCTGTCCGAAATTTTTAAAGTTAGATTAGAAAAACGACACTTTTGAGTCTCACTCCATGAAAATCTGTTATATTCTGCTTTTTATGTGTTGAAATATTATTTTTAATAAACTTTCATAAACAAATTGCTTAAGCAATAAAAGAAAAGTATGATGTTTTTCAATATGTTTCCAAATCGGGCCAAATTTTGGCTTCCGGAATTTCCCAAGTTAAGTAAAATATTGTACCAATACATTAAAGTGACTGCAGTGAAGGTAATCATTACTAATTATACAAGGGGGTGTTTCCAATAAAAATGGGTGTGGTACTTGGTGGGAATGAGGGATCTCGTCAAAAAAAATGGGCGGTCCTGAAGTTATTAATTAATAATTAAACTAGGGGGCGCGACCAATGAATATGGATATAGTATATGCATCTGGGTGGTCCAAAAATGCATTACAAAAACGTTTTTTCTTTCTTAAAATACATTTAAACTTCATGGGTTGAAATATAATAAATAAAGCATTTTTTCTGGATTTGAACCAATTTTTATGCTTAGGGAGGGGGGATATGTATGAAAATCAAAGAGAAAAAAATTTGGACTATTGTAATGCACATGACACGGTTGGACAAAGCTGAATTTTTTGGACCAAATTGGTTGAAAGTCGCCATTTTTACCTGATTTTGACTGTTTTTTTTTAATAAAAGCTCTTTATTAAAAGCTATTTTCAACAAAAGCTATTTTTGACTTCGAAAAGATAATTGGTATAAACTTAGAATGCATGAAAATGAATCCATATGTGCTCAAGGAACATAAATAATCAATTGTATAATAAACTTAATTCTTGTAAAGAAATTTTACACATAAATACACAAACTTGGAATTAGCAAATTGGAGAAACATTTTTCTTGAACGATATTGCTGTGATTCGATATTTAAGAGTTATTCAAAATTAAAAATCTATGAAAGAATAATCTGTATGGCTATACAAAAATTGTATAAACAAACATTCAAAATCCGTATATAGCTACTTGCAGATCAAATAAACGCTTGTAACGAATGCAGAAAAGTTTTCATAATTAAATTGATTGGAAGTCAAAGCCTAAGAAATTCAGCGATCCATTTATTTAAATTAGAATTAATGGTCTGGCGTGGTTATTTGCAGAATAAATTCTTGTTTTTTGAGTTGGAATAGGCAAGAAGAGTTTCTAAAATGATCAAAATTAAAATTGAAAGCGTAAAAGATTAAATTATCCATTTTTTTTGTGGAAAACGACCTGACATGATTATTTGTAAACAAAATTATTGTTTTTTGAGTTGGAACAGGTATCAACAGTTCCAAAAATTAAACAAATTTAAATTCAAATCCAAAAAAATTAAACAATCCATTTTTTAAGTTGAATAAGGTTCGGCATAAGTATCTTCAAAAGCAATTCCTGTTTTTTGAGTTGGAACCGGTGAGAAGACTTCTAAAAATTAAATAAATTAATATTCAAGCCTAAATAATTAGACAATTCATATTTTTTATTGGAAAAGGCCTGGCGTGATTACTTCTAAAAGAAATTAGCGTTTTTTGAATTGGAACAGGCGGCAAGATTTTTAAAAATTGGATCAAGTTAAGTTTGAAACTCTAAGTGATTACACAATCCAATTTTTGGTGAGTTGGAAAAGGCCTTACGTGATTATTTGTGAATGAAATTAATGTTTTTTGAGCTGAAAGCGACAGGAAGGGTTTTAAAAATTAGATAAATTGGAGAATTGAAAGCCTGAAAGATTAGACAATTCATTTTTTTCAGTTGAAATAGGCCTGGCGTGATTATTTGGAGAAGAAATTAACGTTTTTTGGGTTGTTATAGGCTAGAACAGTTTTAAAATCAAATAAATTAAAATTCAAAGCAGAAAAGATCATAAAATCCATTTTTTGAGTTAGAAAAGGCTCTGCGTGATTATTATTTGTAAATGAAATTAATTTTTTTGCGATTCAGACCAGCCAGGAGAAGTTTTCAAAATTAAACAAATTAGAATTCAAAGCCTAAAAAATTAGACAATCCATTTTTTAAGGTGGAAAAGGCTTGGCATAAATATTTTCAAGAGCAATTCCTGTTTTTTGAGTTGAAACAGGCAAGAGGAGTTATAAAAATTAAATAAATTAATATTCAAGCCTAAATAATTAGACAATCCATATTTTTTATTGGAAATAAAATAATGTTTTTGAGTCCAGAAAGCCCTGGCGTGATTAGTTATAAAAGAATATTGACTTTTTTCTGAATTGAAATTTTTGAATTGAAAATTTTTCAAATTGAACCTTTACAAATTCAGAACGTTAAAAATTTATTAATTTTGTATTTAAATGCTTCAAATTGTGCAAAATCAAATCAGGAGCCCTTAATATTGAGGAATTTAAAATTGTATTATTAAGTGTCACTCGAAGTGACTGGATCAATTTTTCGAATAAAAATGTGTGAAATTTCTTTTCAATATTATGGAATTTCTAATTCTGAGCCAACAAAATTGAATTATTTTCAAAAAATGTCCTGAATGAAAAAATTTCAAACAGGACAGATCCAAAATTGAGTTATTCTAAATTAACTTTGGAATTGTTGAAATAATTTAATAATTATTATAATTATAAAATATTAATAATAATGAAATAATTTGTGTTTAAAATCAATAAATTTTTTAATTTTCAATTATAAACATTCAAATTTAGAACCAATTAATTATGTAGGATTCAATTTAATTGTCCAAACACTAAAAATCCAAAATTTGTGACAAAAAACTGAAAGTAAATATTGAAATTGTAGCCTTCAAAACTAAAAATTCAACATTTTAAAAATTTATTCAACAACAATAAAAATAATCGTTCAACTATTCTTTCAATTCTTAGAAGTTTAATTTCGGACATTTTATATACGACTGTTATTCATTTTTGAAGCCTTTTACCATTGATAAAGCTTGAGTTACAATTATTTAAATTTCTATCCTTTATAAATGAAAAAAATTGTTCAACTATTAAGGCTTTCGATTTCAATATATAATTTCACACTTTTTTTTATTTAAAATTCTTTAAGCCTTTAAAGCTCTAATTAAAGAGAAACAATGATTTTTATGCAAAAGTGTTAGAATTGTATATTTTTTCATTTAATTCAATTATAAAAGTATCCATTGTAAATTTTTGCATTTCTTAGTACCAACTAAGATTTTCATGAATTATTTCAGTACTTTTAGATAACGAAGATTTTTACCATATGAAACTATCACAGTTTGGATATTTGTTTATCAAATTTGTTTATGAAAATAGGAATTATTGATTCATATACTCTAGGAGCATTTGATTTCTGCGCACAAATAAAAAAAAGTCAAAATAAGAATTTGAAAATCCGCTTCAAGATGTCCCTGGAGAATTTAATTAGTTTTAATTAAAAAAAAAAACTTTTGAATCGGTTTAAAAGTGTGAACTATCCAAAAAATCCAGTTTTGTCCTACTTTGTATAGTTCGGGTAAAAAAGCGTGGTTAAATAAAATGGGCGTGACCAATTTGGTGTCTAAGAGGCACCGTTACGGAAAATGGGCGTAGTCATAGGTGCGGTCAAAGGGGCACCGGACATAAAAAAGGTGTGTGCAAGGGGCGTGGTAAAGGGTGTGGCTATAGATAGTTCAAAATCAAAATAGGCGTGGCCAATAAATGTGAGTGCGGGAAGGGGCATGGTAAGGTTGTCGTTGAGCAGGATGGTCTAGACAAATAAGTGTGATCATAGGGACCATGATAAAGAAGAATAGGTTTCCTTAGATGCCGCCAAAAAGTGGGCGTAATTAAGGGTGAATGAAATCAATAAAAAAAGGTCAATGAAAATGGTCCTAGACTCGGGTGTTTCCAATAAAAATGAGTATGGTATATGTTGCGAATATGATACCTCATCAAAGAAAATGGGCGTTCTCGAAGATAATGATTAATTATACCAAGGGGCGTGGATAATGAATATTATTGTGGTACATAATGCGGAAGGCGTAGTCAAGGAAAATGGGCGTGATCAATTTGGTGTGTGAGAGGCGTTGTTAAAGAAAATTGGCATAGTCAAAGGTGCGCAAAAGGAGCTAATGTGGGTGAGGGCATATTAGTGGGCGTGGTTTCCGGCAATATAAAGATAAATGGGCGTGGTCAAGGGGTGTGGCAAAAAACTAGGCGTACTGAAGAATGGTGGGCGTTGCTAATAAAAATGGGCGTGGCTATTCTCAATTGAAACAGCGGCGGAAAAATATTTTTATAATGCAGAAGAGCATTAAAAAATGATGTGTAAATACTGTAATTTCAACACTGTACAGAAGTGTTTGTTTTATTAATAAACCCAAGTTCCATCTTGTTGGAATTTTATTTTTGGAGAGGAATTATGAGACATCTGAAAGACAGAGGCGGCATGAAATTTTAATTTATTTTTCGCGGAGGTATTTCAAGGAAGAGAGGAATTTAATATTTTACCACATGCTATTTTGCCTACCAGGTAAAACATAGTGACATGTCTGACCTTTTGACTCTTGTTACAGTGCTTGTTCCTAGAGTCCCGTCATTCTTTCGCACTTTAAAACCCTGGCTGTGCTCGTTATCTGGATTTACCTACCGCGTGTAAAAATGTTAATTGAGCACCGTATATAGCCCCGGCTAATGAGCCGATTCGCTCGGGATAAGCTGCACGTACTTTGTTCCTACAGAAAAGAAATGAGGAGATAAAGTTTAACAAAATAAAAGGAGAATATTTGCACTTTATTTGAAACTCGCCACTGCTAGGGGAGCAATCTGGGTATTTTATTCGAAGCTGTGATACAAAATTTAATATAAATAGGAATATAAACACAGCAAATTCTGAGATATCAAAAGTTGTGTAGCTCATATCAGTCTAAAATTTAATACAAAAATGATCCAATTTCAAGATTAATAATGTTTTCCTACAATCCCAGGTTTTTTTCAGGTATTTCGAGATTTTCCTAGTTATAATTCAGGATGTCTAGCGTCCTGGAAATCCTTGAAAACCTGGAAAAGTCCTTATAGAAAAAATAGGTTTTTACCCTTGTTCTCTGCTAAGCGAAAAAATACTACAGTAACGTTTCTTGGTAGTTTTTGTTTTATTTTTAATTTTTTGTTTTATTTGAAAGTAGAAAAAACACACATCTTAAACATCATGTTCATTTTGCGAAGCTACAATCAAAAATATTTAGAAGTTTCATATTTATTCCCGATCGATCGAAGAAATTCAGGGATTTTGAAACAAAAAATCTTGCAAAAGTCAAGAATAATAAATTATAAAAATTTCAATTATTTTTTAAAAATTTTCAGGGAAAATAAAAAATTCTTTAGAGTAAAATTACAGAATGTTGAAAATGAAGTTTGGGGCTACCCTCATATAATATTCTTGTTAGTATGTAATTGATTTGCCTTGTAGTTTTATTGCTTTTTTTCGGTTGCTTCCTCCTGACGATTATACTTTTAGTTGAGAAATTTATTATGTATGTGGTTACAAATTCAACAATTTTTATTAAAATGTCATCCTTTTTGGTAAAAAAATTTGGTTAGAAATTAATTTTTTCAAATTGAAAATTTATCTATTCCGGTTGAAGGTTCATCACTTTTGTTGAAAATTCATCTCGCTGGTTAATAATTTTTTCAAAGTTGAACTACTTTGTGAAAAACATGTGTTTTTTGTTGGTTTGATGGTTGATGTCTTTGACTGAAATTCTAACTATTTTCATGAAAATTCTTTTTTTTATTTTAAATTAATTTTTCACTTGGAAATGTAACTTTTACATGTTTTTGAATTCATCTTTTTTAGTCAAAAATTCATGTGATGGAAATTCTGAACGTTCAAATGAACAAAAATTTTTATCAATTGCTTTATAAACTGGCAACAGTGCAAACATAGTGTTAAAAGTAATGCAGCTATAAAAAAAATTATAATGCATATTTTTATTTATAGTGCGAACAATATTTGTAGAATGTTGAAAATTAGTACCTTAGGGTTGAAAATAAACTGTTTTACAAAAATTCGTCTTCGGGCTTAAAAGTTCAACAATTTGAATGAAATTTTTTTCTGTCTTGACTGAAAAATCTTTATTTGTTGAAAATTCGTATTTTTTATTAGAAAATTTGAATTCTGGGTTGAAAGTTGAACTACGTTATTAAAAATTCTTTTTTTTTATTGAAGATTCATAATTTTAATTGAAAATTCATCGCTTCTATTGAAAATTAAAGTATTTTGTTAAAAATTAAATTATTTTGTTGAAAATTTATCTCTGGTTGAAAATCCAACTATTCGGTTGAAATTTTTTTTTACTAAAAATGTTTCGTTTTCAGTTAAAAATTCAACTATTTATTTGAAATTTTATGTATTTGGTTGAAAATTGGTATTTTTTGGTAACATTTTTTTTGTCTGTTAAAATTCGACGTTTTGGGGAACAATTCATATTTATAGGGTGAATGTTAAATTATTTCTTCAAAAATTAGAATATTATATTGAATGTAATTGAACAAAATAGATTATTTTTCGTTGGGTATTCATCTTTCCGTTGAAATTTCATCTGTTTTTGGTTGAAGTTTGATATTTTTTGTTCCAAAATACGACTATTTGGTTGTAAATTTTTTTTTGTAATTAGAAAATCCAAGTATTTTTGTTCCAAAGTCATCCTTTTTGGTTGAAAATTAAACTGTTTTGTTGAACATTCGTCATTTGATCATTTAAATTCGGTAGCTCAATCAAATTTTAACCAATTCTGATAAAAAGGTTGTAACATAAGAAATTGAACATTTTCGATTGTAGCATTCTGATTTTTCACCGTGATAAAATAGAAAATCACCGGGAAGAATGTATTTTTTTGTCCTGGAAAACCTGGCAAAGTCCTGTTTTTTTTTTTTTTTTAAGACACGCTAGACACTCTGTATAATTTCTCATAGTGTGGAGCCATTTAGTATTTCGTATTTTTCGAAATATCAAATCGGATTGTATATACAATTTCGCAATTTTATTATAAATAAATGATCCACCAAAATATTTATTCATTTCTTAAATTTGTCCGTAAAGTTCACGAATTTGAATTATAATTTTTAACAATTTTATTTTATCTTCATATAAATAAAATTCAGTACATATTTACATATTAATATTTTTAAAAAGCTGTTTTCCAGCAAAGTAGAAATGCCGGGAAACAGGGAAATAAGGAAATTTTTTACGAATATACACAACTAATGTTATATTCAATTTTAAACGATTTTATCCTAAAATTTTCAGTGAAAAAATTGCATTTTCAACAAGATACATAATTTTATAACCAAGTAGTCTAGTTTTCAACCAAAAAGATAAATTTTCTACCAAAAAAACAAATTTCAACAAAATACATGAATTTACCATCAATAGTTCAATTTTATACTAAAAAAGATTAATTTTCTATTAAATAGTTGCATTTTCAACCAAAGTGATGTTTCGAATGAAGAAAATGAATTTTTAACTAAAATAAATCAATATTCAACTGGACTAAATAAATTTCGAGTCTGAAAAAAAATTAATTTTCAACCTAAACAATGAATTTTGAACAAATGGGTATAACATTCAACCAAGTAGTTGAATTTCAAACCAAAAAGATCAATTTTCAACTAAACTGATAAATCTTCAACTGGAATAGCCAGATACTTGACTTTTTAACGAAACAAGATAACATTTCTACGAAATATATTTTTTTCATCTAAAAAAAAATGAATTTTCAACCATAAATGAAATAGTTAAATTTTCAGTTGAAAAAATTTATTTTAAGCAAAAAAATAACTAATTTTTCAACAAAATAGGAAAATTTGTAACCAAAGTGATGAATTTTTAACTGCAATGCTAAATATTTAACCAGAATAGTCAAATTTCAAACTAAAAGTTGAATTATCGACTAACATAATTGAATATTGAACTAGATTAGTTAGGTTTTCGTTAAGAAAATTATATAAAAAAAAAAAAATCCAACAAAATAGTTAAATTTGAAGTGGTTTACTTAAATTTTAAGTCAATCAAATTAATTTGTAACGAAGAGATAACAAATTCTTACTGAAATAGTTAAATTTTCAACCAAAGTAATGAATTTTTAACTAAAATCGTAAACATTTAACTGGAATAGTCGAATTTAAAACCAAAAGATGAATTTTTTCTGAAATAATGGAATATTGATCTGGATTAGTTAAATTTTCGTTAAGAAAATTAATTTTTAAGAAAGAAAAAATCCCAACAAAACAGTTAAATTTGAAGTGGTATAGTTAAATTTGAAGTAAAAAAAATTAATTGGTAATGAAAAGATAACAAATTCCTAATGAAATAGTGAAATTTTCAACCAAAGTGATGAATTTTTAACTAAAATGATGAATATTTAACTGGAATAGTCGAATTTCAAACCAAAAGATGAATTTTCGACTAAAATAATGGAATATTGAACTGGATTAGTTAAATTTTCTTTAAGAAAATTACTGTTTAGGACAGAAAAAATTCCAACAAAACAGTTAAATTTAAAGTGGTATAGTGAAATTTTTGGTGAAAAAAATTAATTTTTAAAGAAAAGATAACAAATTCTGAAAAAACGAGTATTCAACAAAGCAGTTAAATTTTCAACTATTACAGTTAAATCTTCATTAAAAATATTATTTTTCAACCGTAAGAAAAAAATTTTTCAAACAGAATACCCGATTAATTGAGTTTTAAACCAAAGAGATGACATTTCGATCAATAATATGGAATATTCAACCTTTAATTCAACTATTATGATCAAAAATTTAACTAATTGCTTGTAATGTAACTTTTTTTTGTTTGAAAATTTATATTTTCGAATTGACAACACAACTGTTTCATAGAAAATTTCTCTTTTTCGCTTAAAAATTGAACGATTTATAGGAACTTGTTTTTTTTCTTAGTCAAAAATTCGATATTTTCGTTTAAAAATTTATCTCTATTAGTAAAAAAAATCTCTTTGTCTTTTTTTTAATGAAAATTGCACTTTTTGGTAGAAAATTAATCTTTTTGATTGAACATTCAGCTATTTTATGGAAACTTCGTCTTTTTTGTTTGAATCCAAATTGTGATTGATTTTAAATTATAATCTTTTTTCGTTGAAATAATAAACCATAACATATT
>JAABKJ010012002.1:0-10616 GCA_011634705.1 Andricus grossulariae
TTGCACTTATATTTGCCAGGGGGCACTAGACTGTATTTCTGATTTTTTTATAGATGTCGCTGCAGTCATTTATGTGCTCAGCCAAATCTACCGTTTCACCTTAATCAGTTAAGTGTAGTATACTATGCACCACGATACAGTTTTTTGCCGCTCTGAGCTGGTAGTTCATGAAAACTTCGCCAGGGCGCGACGTGGCATCTCTCTCAAAACAGAAATTATGCGTAGAGTGTTTAAGAAAGCACTCCACGCGAAGCAAAGCATACTTACCTGGCACAGAGGCAGCCGTGATCAACAACATGATGATCAACAAGGCGTTTCCTTTTGGGCTTTTTTGATTAGCATTGCACAAATTTTGTGGAATTTTCCCTACATAAATTTCGGGAAATTTCCGAAATTTTAAGCTATTAATTAATAGCATGAGGAATATTTCCCATCAAATTTTGGGGAAAATTCACCACTTTTTGGTTAATATTCCAGAAAAGTGTTGGGAGATTTCTCTATACAATGGGTGTCAATATTCAAAAAGTTTTAGGCAATTTTCCACAAATTTTGGGGAATTTTTCCTACATAAATGCCAGGAACATTCCCGAAATTTCAGGTATTATTTCACAATAGCATAGGGAATTTTCCCCATCAAATCTTGGGGCAAATTCACCAATTATTGGTAAATATTCCACACGAATGTTTGGGGAATTTTCCCTACTAAACTTTGGGGAAAATTCCACAAAATGTTTAGAAATTAGCGTAAACATAATTTTGGGGAAAATTCCCCAAGAAAGTTTTTACAGTGTATATTTAACCTAGATTTGATTACTTGATGAAAGATTATAAAGGAAAAAAATAATAAAGAATTTCTGTGTCATTTAATCAATTGAAAAAATCTTAATTTATGTTGTATGTTCGTATAGTTTGAACGTGTTTTATGGAATGTAACTACATTAAATTTCGAAAAAGAAAGGTTGAAATAGAATAATTGTTCCTTTTTTAATATTACTCCTACCTCTGGCAAGCTCATCAGCCGTGTCCTGCATAATAACGAAAATTCTCATAACAGAAAAATCACTGGATATTATTTGACCAAAATATCATATCATTATCGTACGTCTGAAATGCTCATCTAACATCCTTTGTATCAAACTAGTTCTAAATCTTATTTAAAAATTTTAAGTTATTTGAAAATGACCCATACATGAATTTTGAAAGTAATAATTAAATATTTATTCAATTGCATGTGCAAACACTGAGATTTCATTTCCACATCACCCGTGAGGTAGAGTTTTTGGTGCGTTTTCTAAAAATATGGTCTCCCCTGTAGGCCTACTCCACTTGTTTTTTGTTGAAAATATTACTCGGAATAAAAATGATCTTCCTTTGTTGATAACATTCTTAGATAATGTTCAACTGAGAAAAATGATTACTTGAATCAAAGAAATGTATGTATGTATGTAGTAAATACGTCCAATTAAATATTTCTTTGATCGAAGCAAATCTTTCTTGTTTTACGAAATAATGTTTTTTTCAAATGAAAAGTCATTCTTGTTATAGAAAAAAATTCTTTCGATTAAAAAAATATTTGAGTAGACGTGTTCAGTGCTACATTTCTTTGATTCAACTATTTTTTTATTCTCAGTGTAACATTCTGTAAAATTAAATCATCAAAAGAAGATAATTGGTATTCCGAGTGACATTTCTAACATGAAACATGTAGAGTAGGCCTACAGGGGATACCACATTTTAAAAAAAACGCATCAAAAACTCTACCTCACGGGTGCTGCGGAAATGAGATCTCAGTGCTTGTACGTGCACTTAAGAGAGGAACTATTACTTTCAAAATTGATGTATGGGTCATTTTCACATAACTTTAGTTTTTATATGGGTATAGGTTGGATTTTTACGAAATATTTGGAACTGATTTGCTACAAAGGATGTTAGAGGACTATTTTAGATGCACGATAATGATAGTGTCAAATAATATCTAGCTATTTTTCTGTTAGGAGAATTTTTTTATTAGGCAGGACTTGCTCCAGCGTAGGAGTGATATTGTGAAAGGAATAATTATTCTATTTCACCCTTTCTTTTTAAAGATTTTTTCATTTCCACGGGTGATGTGTAAATAAGCTCTCATTGCTTTTGCGTGCACTTGAAAAAAATTAGTTACTACTTGCCAGTGTTTTTCAAGTATTTTTTTTTGACGTGCGACGTGACAAATATAACATTTCCTTGAAACAGTACAATTTGTCAACTAAAAATCAGTATAATAGAATAAAAAAACAACTCAAATATTTCGGGGAATATTGAGTATTGTAGCATGACGTCACGGTCATGATAGGATAGGTGGAAATTTCACGAAGGTTAGCATAGTTGGTAAATCTCAACATGGGAATGCATACGCCTTTTCGGAGAAAATATTCTAAACGTAAAAGTAAGTTATAAATGTCTGAATAGTAATATTTTTCGAGTCTGGACTGCATTTGCGCAATTCTGTTTCATCCTTTCATCGGTTGAAGAACTTTCAGTTTCACGAAATACAATCAACTATCCGAAAATCGAGGATAGTGTACCAGGTCAATTTGATCAGAATCGGGTACTCTAACCTCAAATTTCGGATATTTTATTTTATTTCGTGACACTGAAAGGTCGTCAATCGACAAAAAAATGGAACATGGCTGAGAAAATACATTCTACACTTGACAAATATTACTATTCTTCAAATAGTTGTATGCTTTCCCATGACGTCATGCTAAAATACTCTATTCAAAACAACCGGGGCTTCCCGCTCTTCGAGCCTCTTTTTAATTGGTCAACCACTGACGCGGGCGAGACCGTACACTACAGAGACCGTGGTGGGAGTTGACGGAACTGCGTCATTTAAAATATCCCAGCATGGGGGACTTGGAATAGGTAAGCCTTGGAATATGTGCGCCTTGGAATAAGCAAGAGTTCACTGTGTTGTAAATAATTTTATTGTTCCTAAAAGGAAACTCTGCTCTACAAATTTTCTTGTATGCATTTTTGTCGAAAAACTACCCGTTTATGAGTTATGGGCCGAAAACTAAGCGCGCAAATATAAATATTTCGCATCATAATCTTAAACCCCCCCCCCCCACCTAGTCCTGGATTTTTTTATGCATGACCTATGGAGTTGATTATGTATTACCTATGGCGTTTACATCAAAAGTGTATAGAACCATTTTTGTTGCAAAATCATATTTTTAATATATTCACACCTATTCATTTTTGTTCTCCGATGCACCCTTTCGTATAATACCTCAAAACAAGCACTACTACCCATCTAGGAAATCTTTTTGGAGACTAAGGGTGTATGCGTAAGCGAGGCGATGGGGAAAATTTGTGATATCTAATTTGGCTGCTTTCAGTGATATGATTATGAAGAAAAATAACACTCTTATTTTTTTCTGAAAAAAGTCTTATTTCCCCGGACTAATAGAAATTTTCCCGCCCTTTTCAGTGATCACAAGAATTTTTTGGAAAAACTATTGTTTGAACTCCAAAAATGAGGTTTAGCACATTTTTTGAGGAAAAAAAAATTTTGTATTAATTTTTGAATATCAAATAATATTACCGATTGTTAAAAAAATGTTGACATTCAGTGTAACCTATTTAATAAGTTAGTTTTAATTTAGTATGACTGTCAATTCTATAGAAATACAAATTAAATACAAATTGTTTTATATGAAAACACTTACATGCCTATCCAAAATTCTCAAATTTTTAATTTTTCTTCCGAATAAAACTTTTAACAAACCTGAAAGTTTTTTAGGATTGGTATATGAAATTAGCGTAATAACCTCTGAATGTTCTCTGCTTGTTGTTTCCTCATTTGCCAAATTTTGATATTAACTTTTTTGAATAGATTTAGTTTTCTTAACCAATCAGGTATGAATGTAAAGCGCAAGGGGAGAAAGATTTTTGATATGGTGGGGGAACTCACCGAACGCTAATCCCAGTCCCAGACTTTCACGACAGGTGGGAGGGTACTATATTACTGTTTTATAGATTTTAAAATATTTTATTACGTGCTGCAGAACGGTCAGCAGCGGTAACCATTCGATATACTGTACAAGAATATATCGAAAACTCTTGGGTTAGCATTTTTTGTATCCAATACGAAAGCAGTTAAGCGCATCAAAAAAAAAGTCTGTACGTACAAAATCCAAAAATGTGACCCCTCCCCTTTATCAATTATTTGTTCACATGCAAACAAATCTTCCTCATAGACTATCATCTAATAGGACAATACTTTGCTTACGTTTGACTAAGATCCAAGAAAGTCCGATTTTTCGGTTGGGTTCACTAGAGAAAAAATGCCCCATATTTGTAAATCCACTTGTCGAGTCGAATTCGAGCTCACTCGAACATTCGAGTACTAGAAATGACTGATTATGTTGTTTTTAGTATTATTCATTTCATTTAATTATTTGCTATTGATCGTTTACATATTTATGAATATCCTGTAATCATTTGTGAAAGCTTCCTAAATTAAATAAGATATTGAATTCCTAAAAACTTGTACCATTAAGAAATTACTTGTCCATTTATAAGGTTACTTTAACAATTAAAAATATTGTTTTTTAATTTTCCAATACAGTCGAAGCTCTCAATAAGACCGCTCCGAATAAGACCGCTTCCCTCTTTAGGAGAGTTTTTTTATATTATATAAATATAATATCGAAAATATTATAAAGTATGAAAATATCACAATAAATATTCGATATAATTGGATAATATAAAAAAACTCTCCTAAAAACCATAAAAATTGCGATTTCTACGGCGGTACTATTGGGAGCGACTGACTGGAATTTCGACGTCAGCGTGAGAGTGGGGGAGTGCCTCGGCGAGCTCGAGCAAGGATGAGGGGAAGCGGTCATATTCGGAGCGGTCTTATTGAGAGCTTCGACCGTATATAAAGTACAATTTTGACACATTTCGATGTTTACAAGGATTGAAAAAAAATATTATTCATAATGAACTGGCGAAATTCTATAAGTACTTATTCTGATTTGATTTGAACGCGGAAGTAACATCCAGTTGTAAGCCTACCGACTTTTTCGTAAACGAACAGATAATACAGTAAACTTCCGTTCATTTTAAAGATCGCTTATTTTAAAGTTCACTTAGTTTAAACCTCCTACATGCACTTATTTCAAGTTGCGCAGTTTCGTCATCTCTTACCACGGTCCCTGTACACTCTCCTCCGCGTCAGTGGCTGACCAATAAAGAAAAAGAGGCCCGAAGAGCGCCCTCGTTGGTTTAAATTTAGTATTTTTTCACGACGTTTTCGAGAAAATATGTTAAATGTAAAAGTAAATCACATCGACTTGATCAGAACCGGCTACTCTCACCTCAAATTTCGTATAGTTGATTGTATTTCGCGAAACACTTGAAACACTTGGAAAATATTACTATCGAGACCTTTATAACGTACCTTTACGTTTCGGAGATTTTTTTCCAAAAATTCGTATGCGGTACTTCATGTCGCAAAACCCACTACTCCGCGAAATATTTGCGTCATTTTTTGATTCTCAAATATTGATTTTTAGTTGGCAAATTGTCGTACGCCAACAAAAACACTTACAAGACACTTGAAAAACACTTATGCATGCATGCAGACTAATGGACCGCGACTTTTTCAACTGTGCAAGAAGCCGGATATCCACTCGTAAGAACCGTTTCCATAATATTGCGCAATATACTCGACTGACTACTCGCACACGGCGACCCTTCCAAGGCGAGAGTCGCAACCGTCTCTCACCCCTTGATCTGAGAAAATGCGTGGGCCAGCAGTTCTAGGAATTTCGGGTGTATTTATTTTGTATTATTATTGATAGTATTTATCACTGATTTGAAATCTTCCCACACTTTTCGGTTGAAAAAGTTGCGTCCAGGCGGCGCCTCTATACAAGAACGGAACAGCCAATGAACGTCGTTGATAAAACCAAACTGTTGAATCGCGGTAGAGGTGGGGACATCTCCAGCCTTAAAGTAATTGGTCGGGTACGTTTCAAGGACCTTAAAATAAAAGGAAGTTTACTGTATTTTTAAAACGGTGAAAAATCTTCAGAAGTAGTAAGCAAGCTTTTTGTACAATTCAAAAATTTATTATAAATGTAAACTATGATGTCCTATAGTTTTTTAAGGATCAAAATTTAGGGTTTAAGTTATTATTTCAATTATCTTCCGAAAATTTTTTCCCTTGTTCTTATTTCTAATATATTTACAAAACGGCTAGTACCAGAAACAATGTATTTATTTAACTTTTCTTCATTATTAAGAAGAGGAGAGAAACACCTATCGTTATTTTAAAAATTTATTCATTCTTTTAATATCAGGGTTTCCGTGGAACTTACGTTTTTTATGTTTGTTCTTTGTTTTCTTTTGTCGGAAAATTGAAGTGGTCGTTAAAGGCAACCTTAAAAAAGCTTTGAACTCATATATCACATGTTTTAAAAAAGTGATCTATATCATTTTGCACAGTACGTGCGAATCATTCTCACAAGAGAAGTGAATCGCCCAGAAAGTAAGTCAGAGGTAACTTGAGACCACGAATTAAGTTTGCCATTGCATCGGCTCGCTGTTAAGTCTAAAATATTATTTTTAAATATTTCAGATGTTTTTGAAATTCCTGATAGTTGTGCTGTCAAAGAATAAGTAATTCAATTATTTATAATTTCTCAGAAAGTATCGGAAAAAAATTTGAAAACCAAGAGAAAATCCTTTGTCACTTTTTAGCATGATGAAATGATATTTTTATGAAATTTTATCAAATTATCAATTTTGCAATGGATTCCTTAATTAATATTATTTTTGTTAACGATATTACATTCTTCGTCAAATTGACGTAAAAATGAATTCAATTTTTTGTTAATAGAAAAATTTAGGCGGACATGAACCTATGTTTTAACCTAGATCTAAGCATTGGTGTAAACCTAGGACAGACCTGGCCTTTTCTTTCGACCACGTGTACCAAGTTCCAAGAAAAGACCAGGTTTTTTCGGGAAGTGTGCTATGTGGGGTAATTACGAGTATTTGACTCTAAATTGTTATTTCTGTTAATTTGGCTTTGTATTTCCTACTTTTTAATGGGGAATTGCGAGTGAAAACATAATTTTGAAAAAATACAAACTGAAACGGAAATTCTTTAAAAAAATTTTTTTCAATTTAAAAATAATTTTATTGTGTGAGACGTAAGAGATTCTGTTCAGAGTCGATTTTGAATAACTTTTTGCTCCGAACTGCTTGTATATTTTAAACTCTTCCTTCCACGATTCATCATAGGCTGGGATGATAAGTAATGGATTTTGTAAAATTGTAGCGAAAGTTTCAACAAACAAAATAAGTTATTATATATATTATGATAAGATGTAAATTATGATTGTATGCAAATTATTATTGTTTAGTAAGATTGAAGGAAAAACTGAAATTATTACTAGATAAATAATTTCATCCCGAACTGATTTTTTCTAAAAGGTGTGTTGCCACCGCTTCAAAGATGTTTTGGAAGTTATTTTGGTTTTATTTCACCTGCTTCAATCCTTGAAAGCATCGTTAAGATAGTTTAAGGAGCTATAATACTCGGATGCTACAGAGTTCTACCAGCTCAGTGATTCGTTACATTATATATGATAAAAGACATAATAGAAGTGGTAAATCGTATAACGGCCGCGACAGAAATCTGCATCTGAAAGCCAAGATTGTGCCTTATGTTTGCAATAATTAATGCCCAATGAACACCGATTATTGCCGCTTGGAGGGAAAATTACAGTCTGGTAAATCGTAATTATTGCCGGGGCAACTAGGAATTATAGTATGTTGATTTAGCGTAATGCTTTATTGATACTTTGCAACTTAATGGTTTCCCCACTACTATAGTTTCATAGTTTCTAATCCTGTTCTTTCTTCGATAAAGGTTTGTTAAGGCAGTCAGCTGGATATTAAGACAAATAGAACGTGATTTATCTCTGGTATTTCTATCGCTTGATAAGTTTATTCGTCAGTCGGATACATTAAAAATCACAAAGTACATTGTGGTATGATAATTAGTATAAGATTCAACGACTTCATATGATGTAACTAGTAGTTTCTTTTAAGTTTCAGCGGAAAAATAAGTTCAACAATAGCATAGCAAAAACTCGTAAGAGATGCTGAGCCTAGCCAAGATCTTCCCCAGCCTTACTTTATCATTCCCTGGAAAAACGACTCCAAAGTGCCGCAGGAATTTCTGTAAATCCGTGCATATTGTATAATATTCTTCCTGTTTCTCTTACCATTTTTCTTTGCAAAGCTCGCGTGATGAGAAGGTTTTGCAACTTTCGCTCAATTTTTTCCTTTGCTAAAATCGTCGATAACCGCCTTCTTTTGTCAGAAAGTGGTGCGCGAGGAACAAAAAGAGAAAGAGAGGAAAAAGAGAAAAAAGCGTCTGTTGGTTTACATGTAATTCTTCTTTTTCTTCCTCTCACATCGCGTGACTCGCGGAGTCTGCACATTTTTTTTTTATACTTGAGGCTAATAACACTTTTTGGTACAAAGTCGATCGCACTCGACACTTGATGGCGGAAGTATAAATTTCTATCGAGCGTCGTATATTACGTCGTGCGCGTTCGCGTTAGGAATTGCGTCGGAATCTGATTTCCGTGCGATTAAAAACAAATCGAGAGTATGACAAATGTTGGTACATAGCGCGTACGCACGAAACTGCTTTGAATCGTAAAGTAAAAGGTTCCCGGTAGACACAGCCGATATCTGAAGTTGGCTAGCAGCAGGGGTGCAATTAATCGTCGTAAGCAATCGACTCTTATGAAGCCCCCTGCACGTGCTTTCGATAAGAGAGTCGCTTGAACAATTTCAAGCAGGGTTTGTTGGTATTATTTATTAGAGAACAATTTTTACCCTGTCAGTAGAAGCTACCAACGATTCCAAAAAAAGGTTAACAGGACTGGTCAAGATTGTGAATCACAGTAACGATTGTATGGCTTATGAGACATGTACTATTCTGAGGAACAAAAATGATAAATCTGTAGTTATTTTATAAAAAAATGCATCGAAATAAGCTTTCATTAAAATGTAGTAAGAGGAAGCAAAATAATTTCCTCTGATAAGGGGGCTTGCAATAATAATACAATAATTAAATAAAATCGAAATGAATTATGATGTGACTAAAAATAAAAGCGTGGGACCTACATATTGAAATATCTTTCTTATATCAATGTAATGTTTAATTTTTACGCCCTACACTTTTATTCTTAGTCCCATTATTATTATTATATTCTTATAATTGCAAACCCTCTTTTTAGAGGAAATTATTTTGTGTCTTTTTAGTGTTTATATTTTACTTTCTGCTCTTCAGTCGTTTTCAAACTCTCTGTAGGAGGGGGAGGGGGAGGTCAACTCGAAATTTAACTCTACTCACTAAGATTTTTTCACAGATACCCATATGGGGGTGGGGTGAATCCAGGTGACAGGTGGGAGGAGCAGTGTCTACTTTTGTACTCAATTTTTCTCTTTGACCGACCACAATAAAATTGATTTTTTACATTCTCATCTCAATGAAAAGGTATTGGTTTTATGTGAAAAATGAATTTCGCGGATTCAGTCAAATGTCGACGTTTCGAGACCCCCTGATACAGAAAAAACGTTTTTTTACGAAGGTGTCTGTCTGTCTGTCCGTCCGTCTGTCTGTAGTCTGTCGTATCGTGTAGGCACGATACATTTTTTTCAAAATCTCAAAAAACAAAAGAAAATGGATATTTTAAGCCGAACAACGCATGATATGAAAAAAAGTCAAGAGGAGAAAAACGTTTCTTTTTGAGAGCCCTACAAGATTATTAGGACAACTTTTTGCAAATTCACACTCTTCAAAATAGCCTTCTTTACGCCCTCGATACACAATATACTATTTCATCATTACTTCAATATTCGCTCCTTATTTTGCACTAATTTTTCTTTCCTCAGCTACGCTGAAAAATCTATCATTTCAATAATTTTATATTATCACAATTCATAATATGCATTGGCATTGGTATTTTTATGTTTTTAACTGAAAATACACATACTAGTGTAAAGTGGTTCTTAGCTGTCTGTTCTAAGCTCTGTATTTTTATAGCAAGAGTTTATAACAAATTTGTAGATCTTTTTTGGTTGAACAACTTTTGTGTTTTAATTTTTTTTCGTCTCTTGCGTCATTTAAAAAAATTCTTAATTTGTACATCCTCTTTGAGTGAAAAAGTTTGCCCATTATTTTTTTTTCTTTCCTTGTGTGGAATTTTGCATTATTTTTTGTGCGATCAAAATTTGAATTTTCGATTTTTCGAAAAAATTCAAAAAGTTCTTATGATAATCTTGTGGGGCTATCAAAAAGAAATGTTTTTCTCCTTTTGACTTTTTTCATATTATGCGTTGTTCGGCTTAAGATATTAATTTTTGTTTGTTTTTTGAGATTTAGAAAATGCTATAACTCTGATAATTTTAATTTTATCGAAAAATTTCAGTAGGGTAAATTGTTTTTCTTTTGGAGTACTGCTGATAACCGTACATAGAATTTTCAAATTTTGAAAAAAGTGGTCTCAAAAATTTTCAAAATGTGCTCACTTTTTGAATTT
>JAABKJ010012003.1:0-10616 GCA_011634705.1 Andricus grossulariae
ACTTTTATCCCTAAAATGCACAGCAAAGCACCAATCCACTGCCATGTGATATTTTGCACCTTTTACCAAAAAAATTTGCGTGTTCCGGGACGACATTCTGTTCACAAAACCTACCCCTTATTATGCATCTCCGAATGAAGTATTTAAGAGAACAAAAATTACTCCTTTAAAAATTAACGGATAAAAGTACCAGATGACTGGACTATAAATAGCCATGATGTAGATCATATACATAAACAGTAGTATATACGTATAAATTTAATACTGTGGAATACACTGATTGATTTTTCTTGATTTTCTTTTTATCTTTTCTAAGATTTTATTCTTAACCTCATGTAGATCATAATTTTATTATGGAATTACATTATTCATTTCAATAAACTAAATAATTGCAATTTTACAGAGTTACTGGAGTATCCGGCTTTTTAGAAAATTATCTTTTCAGCGAAAAAATAATTCAAATCAATTTCCTTAGGCTTTGTGGCCTAAACATTGGAGCAGAATCGTAAAACCACGACCAAAAGTCCTATTTGTTAAATTTACCATATAAACTTCAAATTCCTAGAATTACGTTATAATGTAACCAGTCAATCATGTAGTACAACATTTTTGATTAGCGTTCACTTTTAACATGTTTTTTATCTAAAGAAAGACGCCCCTATAATAGTGTTGTAATCGCAAATTTTCTATTTCCATCTTTAACGGCTTCATATTCAGTATCAACATAAATAAAATGAATTAATCTTGTATGTATATATTATTATATTTTAATCATATTAAATATGAATTTTAAAAAAGGTCAAAAAAGCACAATATGATCTGTTTAGAAATCAGTTCCTTATGATCTCTATTTGAAATCATGACAAAATGTAAATGTTTTGCAGTTTTTTGAGGTATATTAAGTAATTCTTGAGATTCGATTCAATTAAACTTTCAACGAATTGAAAAAAAATAACTTTATTATATTTTCAAAAAGCGACAAGAAAAAATCAAATTTAAATTTGTATATAACTTAACCTTTAAAAATTTCAACATGTATTTTCAAATATCCTATCTACTTGATTAATTCAATTAATAATTTTCTTTTCGTATACGGGTTTAATTAAGGGTTAGCATACTACGTTTAAATTAGGAATTTGATTTATTATTTATTATTATTTATGATACTTGAGCACTATACTGTTTAGTAAGATTTGGTGAGCACTGAGAAAAATATTAGTCTTGAATTAAAGAAACCGTTTCTTCAAAATAATTTCTTACATTTAACCAAAAATATCTTTGAAGAAAGAAAATTTCAAATTAAAGACAAACTTTCGTTGGATTAAAAAACTATTTCTTTGAACCAAAGAATGACAGAATCGTTTTCTGAGTCAGTATTACAGAAGTTTTTGAATCCAAAGATGTGTACATTTCTGTATATTTGTCTTACAAAATACGTTATCGCCTATTCACAAAACCTTTGATAAACGTTTTTAATGCAAAGTTCATAATTTTAATCAATAAAATGGTCTCCAATGTTACCTTTGCCATTCAAAATTTTGCATTTTCATAATATACCCTTAATCAGCTAACCCAAAAACAGCTGATAACCGATTTTTAAGCAAATGCCATAGTTTTTCAATGAAAATATCGGCCATTTTGCATCCACCATTTTCATTTCTGTGTTATTAATACGAAATTCGTAATCAGTGACATAAAAAACCTTTGATATCAAATTTGTATGTGAATACTATCCTTTTTTCGTGAAGTTGTACACCAGTTTGCATCCGATTTTTTGAATTTATATTGCAAAATTCGTTACATTTTATATAGTTTAGGACTTTTGTGCCCATTTTAGAGATTCTGCCCCACTCTGCCCTGGCTAATATGAAAAAAGGGTATTAAATCCATGTTCTCAATTACATTCCAAGTTAAAATAGAAATAAATTGCGTCTAAAAAAAATTCAATTTAAATGAACCAGGCAGGGGTGACCTGATTGGTTTTTTGTCGTTTTTACAAATTTCAACGAGATATCTGCTATAGATTAAAAAAAAGAAAGCGGAAAAGAAGCTTGTGAAATGGTCGGTGTAACTCCTAAAGTTACAGAATACCAGTCACATGTTATCGAAATCAGTAAATATTCTAATAATTTAAAGTAATATACATCATATTGTTTAGTGATTTTATTCATATTTAATATTTTCTAATTATTTAATCATCAGCATGCATATGTTATAAAAAGAGATATTTATGATTCCAGAATGTATATACTTTAATTATTGAATATAATATTTTTTTACAACAATATGTGTTTCTTTTTCTATAGATGATTACTTACTTAGTAAGAAAGCGAATACCACTTTTCCCATCATCTTGAAAAATCAAGATATTTTTTCAAAAAAGCCTCGTGAAATAACGATATTTGATAAGAACCTGAATACTTGGATAATTTTATTACTCGTTTTATTGTTGCAATCGTCTTATATAGTATTTGCGTATTTGCGTACACGTGTCGAGTAAGGCGTCAAGGTTTGGAAAAGATGAAAACATTTTAAGATTTCGCAATGTGTAATTCATTATCTGAAAATACAGAACATTTTGTGAGCAAATCAAAAGATAACAATGATATCCTTTAACTTTATTGTGATTTAGTACGTATTTTTTGCCAGTGTGAGAAAATTTTCAAATCAAATATTTCATTTTTCGGAAACTGTTGACAGGAGAGAGGAATTTAAAAAGAACTTGTTTGGTATATAAATCACTGCAAAAAAGACTGATTGAAATTTTTTAAATATTTGAATTATATCGCCCTAAAAATTTATTAACTGAATCATGGCTTCTGGGACGCACGATGCCTTTGCTCAAACTGTGCAAAAAATAATATTTGTCGATATTTTCAATAAAAACTGAGTAGATCAGACCTAAGATTATATTTTTTATATAGTTTAATAATTTGTAACTTTACAATTATTGTTTTTTTTATGTTTTCAAAAATGAAGTAAATATTCTATGTTGATGAATATATATTAAAAATAGAATTTTATGTCACATCTTCCCAGTGGTCATAAAAGAATCGAGAGTAACAATTTTTTCGACAGTACGATAGAAAAAGTCGTGTGCAGAGTCAGCTATCATTTAGTAAGTTTTGTTCACTTATATGATGCAAATATCGAAAACGTGCACATAACTTTTTATGGATATTTTGATTATCAACCAAATTAGTGTATATTGTAGTACATATTATCAATCATCTGCTAAGAAAATTGAAAAGACGGACTTTTTTAGAAAATCCATTTTTTAAATTTTCTTTTGTCATTTTAAATCCGAATATGTATATGTACTCGACCTAAAAACACAGTTCTTAAAGAAACATCTGTCACTATTTGACAATAAAAATGTGTACTTTAGTAGCTCGTAAATCTGTAAAAAAAATAGTATTTATGTGAACCTAACGAGCACGGTTTCATAATTCGGCCAAAGGCAAATAATTTGAAGATCTTGAAATGTGTAATAATTTATTGTCTCAATACGCAAAACAGTTGAAGAGATTATCAAATAAAAATAATAGATTACTTAAAATAGTAATAGTAATAGTAACTTTATTTTATTTGTGTATCTGTACCATTATAAAAATATTTTTCTAAGCGTCATTATCTAGTATGCAATTCAATATTTTTTCTTATTCAAAAGGATAACCGGGATAAAATAAAACCTGTTATTTAAAATTAGAAGTATCTGCCAAGATGCAATTCTTTAATATTATAAATAAAAATATCATTCACCAGCGTATAATCTAATTAATTTTTCCGATTTTGTTTCATTGTAATCTTACAAAAAGTGTTTGAGACGTGTTTTTAAAAATGATAATTTTGGTAAAATTATAAATTGTGCTAGTAGTACTATTAGTTAGTACTAGAAGATTAAAAGCTGATAATTCTAGGACAAAATTTTTTTAACCTCTTGTGCACATTTACCTAGTTAGGTTATAATTAATGCAATTTTATAAACACAATTGTTTGAACAATTTATTGTTGTTTATAAATATTTTCTCTTAGAGTAATGCTACAAAGTAGGAGTTTTTCCGAAATTTTCAGCTTCTCTTTGACTTTGTATTTGTGAACAAATAATAAATAAACTTTAACAAGAATAATGTTTTAAAGAGTATCCCATTTTTTTTTGGAATAAAGTATTTTTACTCTTTTGCTAATGATTTAAAATTATTAATTTACAAAAAAAATATTCTACAGTAGCGATAAAAGTAAACGATGGAATAATTAAGAGTGGATGGGTGGATTGGGCTTGTAAAAACGTATTAAAATTTCGTTTTGAATTATAACACGAAGTTAATTGAAATGAATCAGTTTTCATCGATGATAATATACATATCAATCGAAAAGATCTTAATCAAATGATCAATTGCTATAAAGTCTATTGTAAATAAGAGGTAAGTGAATAATTTTTTGGTTTTTATTTCAGAAGAAAATATCCATCCTGTTATAAAAAAGATATCCATTTCGGCCGACTTCGTGCGTAGTCCCTAAACCCTATAGGTCAATTCAGTTAACCATTGATATCAGTCACAGTAGAATCAGCCAATCAGCAATCGAGAGAAAGAATCGATAAGTCGATAATGTAAAAAAAGATTCGATAACTCGATAATTCAAGTAGGTACAAATTTCAAAAGGGTCAACATGTCTGGCTTAATTATTATAATGAATTAATAAATTAATAAAATATCTGCAAACTAAGAATACAAATAGGTGTATTCAAGTTGACTAAGTTATAAATTAGGTGAAATTCATTATTAGTTTCTCTGAACATAGGGGAAAGGGAAGAAGGTGGTCACAAACAATCTCCCTCTTAAAAATCCTTAAATTTTTGTTAGTTTTCATATATTTCTGACTGTTTTCGAAATAATTCCAATTTTAGATTTTTTTTAATTTCGAAAATCTGTTCACTGGTTTAGGTTGGGGCAAATGTTGTCAGTTGTTGCGTATCGCTCACCGTTTTCGAATTAACACAAAATGTAGGTTTTGTTTTTAATTTTGAAAACAGTATCTTCCCTTTTCCTTATGTTTAGAGAAATTAAGAACCAATTTCAACTAATTTTTAATCAACAAGACTTAATTTTATTATATATATAAATTTAAGTCGAGACATGTAGTTTTAAATGAGGTGAAATTCATTGCTAGTTTCTCTAAACATAGAGGAAAGGGAAGAAAGTTTTTTCAAAATTCAAAACAAAAACAAAATTTTCAGTTATTTAAAAAAGGGTCACAAACACATGAAAACTAACAAAACGTTCAGGATTTTCAAGAGGTGGATTGTTTTTGACCAACTCGAACTAACGCAATAAAAATATTTTTAGAATGAAAAAGAAAAAAAAATATTTTTTTAGTTATCTTGAAAGCGATGAGAAGCACGTGAAAACTGACATTTTCAGGGTTTTCCGAAGAGGAATAGTTCTCGGCTACCCCGTCCTAAACTAGTAAACAGATTTTCGAAACAAAAAAATCTAAATTCGGAATTATCTCGAAAGCGGTGAGAGATACGTGAAAACTAAGTTAATTTAAGGATTTGGCAGAGTAGCTTTATGTTTAAACAATTCAATCTAGCCCAATAAAAGAATATTTTGAATGAAAAAATTAAAATTTTGATTGATCTTGAAAAAGGTTAGAGATAGGCGAAAAATGAAAAAATTGTCTAGTTTTCATAAAGGGGGATGTCCCTCGACCACCCCGACGTAAGACAGTAAACAGATTTTCAAAATTGAAAAATCTAAATATTTTATTACTTCTAAAACGGTCAGAGATAACTGAAAACTAATTAAATTGAAAGTATTTTTCAGAGGGGTTTTGTTTTCGACCAACTTTTTGAGTTATCTTGAAAACGGTTAGAGATGATCAAAAACTGACAAAATTTTTAGGGTTTTCGGAAGGGGGATGGTCATCTGCCACACCAATCTATATATTCCAATAATCCAAATAACACAATAAAAACGATAATAATTTTTTGGAATTATATCGAAAACGATATCGACAAACTCGAACTAACGAAATGGAAAGATTTACAAATGAAAAATTTTGAGTTAGCTCAAAAACGATGAGATACACGATTTTATTCTGTTCGAATTCAAGAAGTCCCGTAAATACAAGAGGATTAGAGGACGGATTGAAAATTGAATTCAGTATGGGTTGGGATTAGAGTTGGTGCTGATACATGAATAGACAAGAATTGATAAGTGAGCCTCGGATCCATTCGGATTGAATTTGGGGTTGAGGCATGGATTGAGATTTAATTTAGAATTGAATATTTCCAATGAAGAAAACACTTTAGGCTGTGAAAAAAAGAACACGGAACGCATTCAGGGGGGGAGCTTACATCGAGCATTACGCCAATGTTAAACTTACACACACTTACTATACAAAAAGCGTTACGTAGGGGCTGGGGGGGTGAGGAAAAAGCGTTACGTATTTTTTGAAGGGCCCCTTTGATATTTATTTTTTATTTGTTCATAACTAAAAGGCTTTTGAAAAATTGAAGATTTTGGAAATGAACCGCAAATTTCTAGCATTTCTCTGAAAGAAGATATTTATAAACAATAATAAATTGGTTAAATCAATATTTTTATTTCCTCGATTAATTATTATCACGCTCTAAGTGAAAAAGCAATTTTCTAGCATTGCTATAAGGGAAGAGAGTTATAATCAATAATAAATTGTTTTAACAAATACTTGATTGAAGTTCAATTATAATTACTTCACTTTAGCTAAAAATTATCAACAAATTTTAAAACTTAAAAAAAGCCGCAACTTTCCCGCATTATTTGAAGCGAATTATATTATGTAAGTATGACCAAATTAATTATTGAAACAATTATTTTTCTTAACTTTGATTGATTTTTACCTTGCTCTAACTAAAAACTTTACAGCCAGTTGAAAAATTCAGGAAATTGATTGTTGCCTTGCTCTAACTAAAAACTTTAAAGCCAGTTGATAAATTCAGGAAAAACCGTGACTTTTTAACTCTATTCTAAGATAAAATTGCTATGAACAATTATAAACTGTTCAAACAATCTATACTAACTATTCAAATTAGAATTTGAGGGTGAAATTTTATGGCTAAATATGAAGAGAAATGTTTAAAAATGACAAACGTATTTTTTTGTTATGTGAAATACATGTTAAAATTTCTGGGGCTTGCGGAACCTCTAAATATCTTTTTTTTAATACTCAAACATTTGTTATAGATTCGAACAAATTGAAAGGAATACTCATGACAATTTTTAAAACATTCCAATGCATTTTCTTGAGATTAAAACAAAACGAAAACCATAAAAACAACAAATTTGCTACGTGTGCTAACTTCTACATCCTAATTTGTTGAACCGATTGGTACCAAATTTCCACGAGACTTGGTAAGGTTCACTTTTTATCAACAAGACCATAAGAATTATTTTCTAGAATGTTATTAAATAAATTCAATTAATTTTGCTGAAAACCAATCTAAATATAAAAAATATATATTTCAAATATGTACTTACTTTATACATACCTCAGTTTTACTTAAATGCGAATTATATTAATAAATAAGAAAAATAAAAACTTTTTTTTCTTTAACCATTGTTCTATCATGATGAAAGAAAGAATTTCCTCTTTTGGAAGTATCGATGAAATTTGGTGAACCTATCCACCCTTGCCATTCGATGGTGGTTCCATTCAATTACAATGAAGACTAAATCAATCAATCAAATTCAATGAATCAGTTATTTTATTAAAATTATATCAATTTTGTGTACCTACATTATTTGAACAAAAATGACAAAAAACATGAAATCCCACCAAAAACATCAGCGATGCAAAAAATCTTTCCTGCAAAATTTCATGAATTCGTAAAATCAAAGTTAACCAAATAATTAACAACAACAAAATATTCACAATGTAAGATATTGAGACAATTTTCTAATAGAGAATCCTGCCAAGTTTTCAAATGTCTAGAATGGATTTTGACATTTTATTTTAAAAATTCATTTTGAAAGTTTCTGCGTTTGGGAGAAACTAGGTACTAGATATTCATTGGAAAACACATTGCGAAACTTAACGCTTACTTGCATACGATTTTCCTTAATCGTTGATAAACTTACAATAGAAATTAATAAAAGGACTTTCAATAACTTAACAATGTATGTTTCTTATTTTCCAATAAAATATCAATTGTAAATTCACACATATGATTGTTTCAGAGACATAATCGATAGCTTTTGCTCTACCATGAAGAAAAATTCAACTTGCCTTGTCATCTCAAATATTTTGAATACATGGCATCTGATATTTTCTGATAAAAATTCAGTTAGTTTTGTATCGCATATCTTGTGATGAAGCACGAAAGCTTTTGAACGTGGTAATATTTATTTTTCAGAGATCGATCCTTTCTATGTGTTCAACTTTTTTACAAGATAAAGTTAGAAGTGCTTTGAACAAAATCATCATGCGGTTTCATCGGTGCATATAACACAACACTTTGGCGTAATCTGTACAATTAAGTTTTGTTTTTAAATACTTTAAAATGTAAATATAGCGTAAATTACTACGAGTAATTCGAAAAATGCAAAACATAGACTACAATTTTTCTTCCACACATGACAGCCCATTTTCTTCCTTTTCAAATATTAATTTCCGCAGAATGTAATTCAAGCTGTAGAAATTTAAAAAACATTACTTTGATATCAGCACTATATTCGGATCAAATTATTCCTTTAAGGATGTTTCAGGTGTACAGTCAAGTTGAAAATTTATGATTTTTTAACTTGATATATAAAATTGATAAAAAAAGGCCTAATGATTATTGCCAAATTATTAATAATTATTAATTATTAAAAATGATTACCAATAAGAGAACCCCAAGCGTAAATGAGAAAAAATATTTAAGGTCATAATTTTTCATTTAAATGTAGTTATTTGCATATTTGTGTTTTTTTCAGCTTTAGAAAAATGTCATAATTTCACTCAATTTTAATTTACAAAAGCATATTCTATGCCTTGAAAGGTTCTTCACAATTCTATTCATCACATTTATATGGAAATTATTTTAATTACAAATAATTCGTATAATTCTTTTTACTGAGTTATAATTTCACACTAAATGAATTCCTAAATAACAATTAATAAAACCGTGAAGAATTGAATTGTATAGAACCTTATACGTAATAGAATAAGCTTTTGTAAATCAGCATAGAATGAAAATTACGACTTTTTCCTGAAGCGGCAGAAAAAGCAGAAATATGCAAATAACTACTTTTAAATAAACAATTATGACATCGAATATTTTGATATCATTTTCGCTTGAGTTTCTCTTCTGAAATCTGTTGCAATAATAATCAATGGGTCTTATTTTGTCTATTTTATAAATCAAGTTAAACACTAAGTAATTTTGAACTTGATGGTACACCTAGAAGATCCCTAATCAATTTTTGGGAAATATATACAAAAGAGAGAATTGTGTAAATTATTTTTAAAATAAGTAACTTTCGGAAATATTCTAGTAGCATTTGTGACTGTTAGATATAGAGAATAATCTTTTAAATGAACCTGTTGCATTTATGTGCTCTAAACTTCATTTATGCTTAAGTGGTTGATCGTTAGAAGCCCTCAATAGCTCTTTCATTCTCTCGTTAGTACAACTGCGAATTCGTTAATTTTCAGAGAAGCGCAATTCTGAAAGAAAGGAAGTAATGGGCTGAAATTACAAGAGAAAATTAAGCGCTTTGGTCCTTGATGAAAGTTGCCTCAACCACCTGTTACAACTCAAGTTGCATTTGGTCGTTACCACTTTGCTCGAGTAAAGGCCTCTAACCAATTGCAGCTGCATTGCATGTATCATTAAAGTAACCCATCATAGTGATAGGAGAAGACATTAAATGAGGTGAAAAATGCCATTTTCATATCGAGATAAACTTATTTTAGTCTCTGTTAATCTAGTACATTTCACACAAAGCCCCAGGGTATCAAAACCTAGCAAATAGTTGACAACTACATCACATAACAAATTGAAACTACCTTTCACATCGCAGCAACGTTTATGATGCGATTTTCTAACTGAATTTTGATACATGGGCATTTTGTGTGTGTCTGAAAATACCTTAAAACGTTACAATAATCGTGATAATAACGAATTCTAAGTGACGTGCGAACTGAGCATCACAACGATCCAATTGTCAAGATCAATCGCCTATCATGAATTTTGCTAAGTAGCAACTGTCGGGTGTTAGCTGTTATGTCACGACCAAATCATGATCAAGTCAAGAACAAATTTGTCTAACGAAAAATAATTGAGTCTCGACAAATATTCCACGTATGTAAATCTAAAGGAACACTTCTTGAAGGTGAAAAAATAATACTTTTTAGAGCCATAGAGATTTACAGTCTAATATGGAGAAATTGGAACTTTTCTACCACACTGATATTCAAAATTTTCTAAAACATGCTTTGTTGGCAATCAATGTTGTAAATCTTCCAGAAGTGGGAGTCGGAACGAGGTGGATCCTCTCACTCTATTTATCTATCTATACATCTATCCATCTATCCATCTATCCATCTATCCATCTATCCATCTATCCATCTATCCATCTATCCATCTA
>JAABKJ010012004.1:0-10616 GCA_011634705.1 Andricus grossulariae
CACCATTATGGTATGCAGACCTAGAGTGCTGAAAATGACAAGTTTGATTGTCGATATTTGAGAATACAAAAACGCCAAAAACCTTCTTTTATTATCCCACGAATTATAAAATCGATGAGGATGTTCGGCAAGACCCCTAAAAACCACCCTTATGGTATGCAGACCTAGAACGTTGAAAATGACAAGTTTGATTGTCGAAATCTGAGAATACAAAAAAGCCGGCAATCTTCTTTTATTATCCCACGAATTATAGAACCAATGACAATGTTCGGCAAGACCCCTAAAAACAACCCTTATAGTATGCAGACCTAGACTGTTGAAAATGACAAGTTTTATTGTCGATATTTGAAAATACAAAAAAGCCAAGAATCTTCTTTTTCTATCCCACGAACTATAGACCCGATGAGAATGTTCGGCAAGACTCCTAAAAACCACCCTTATGGTATACAGACCTAGAATGATGAAAATGACAAGCTTGCTTGTCGATATTTGAAAATACAAAAACACAAAAAAAATTATCTTTTTATCCCACAAATTATAGAACCGATGAGAATGTTCGGCAAGACCCCTAAAAACAACCATCATGGTATGCAGACCTAGAATGCTGAAAATGACAAGTTTGATTGTCGATACTTGAGAATACAAAAACGCCAAAAACCTTCTTTCATTATCCCACAAATGATAGACCCGATGGGAATGTTAGGCAAGACCCCTTAAAAACCACCCTTTTGGTATGCAGACATAGAATGTGAAAATGACAGGTTTGATAGTCGATATTTGAGAATACAAAAACGCCAAAAATCTTCTTTTTTTATTCCACGAATTATCGACCCGATGAGAGATTTCGGCAAGATCCCTAAAAACCACCCCTATTGTATGAAGACATTCAATGATAAAAATGACAAGTTTGATTGTCGATATTTGAAAATACAAAAACGCCAAAACCCTTCTTTTTTTATCCCAAAAATTATAGAACCGACGATAATGTTCGGCAAGGCACCTAAAAACCACCCTCATGGTATGCAGACCTAGAATGTTGAAAATGACAAGTTTGATTGTCGATATTTGAAAATAAAAAAAACGCCAAAAATCTTCTTTTTTTATCCCACGATTTATAGACCCGATGAGAAAGTTCGGCAAGATTCCTCAAAACCACCCTTATGGTATGCAGACCTAGAATGCTGAAAATGACAAGCTTGATTGTCGATATTTGAAAATACAAGAACGCCAAAACCCTTCTTTTTTTATCCCAAAAATTATAGAAGCGATGATAATGTTCGGCAAGACCCCTAAAAACCACAAGCGTGGTATGCACAGACCTAGAATGCTGAAAATGACAAGCTTGATTGTCGATATTTGAAAATACAAAAACACCAAAAACCTTCTTTTTTTATCCCAGAAATTATAAAACCGATGATAATGTTCAGGAAGACCCCTAAAAACCACCCCTATTGTATGCAGACATTCAATGATAAAAATGATAAGTTTGATTGTCGATATTTGTAAATACAAAAACGCCAAAAAAATTATCTTTTTATCCCACAAATTATAGAACCGATGAGAATGTTCGGCAAGACCCCCAAAAACCACCATCATGGTATGCAGACCTAGAATGCTGAAAATGAGAAGTTTGATTGTCGATATTTGAGAATACAAAAACGCCAAAAACCTTCTTTTATTATCCCACAAATGATAGACCCGATGGGAATGTTAGGCAAGACCCCTAAAAACCACCCTTTTGGTATGCAGACATAGAATGTTGAAAATGACAGATTTGATTGTCGATATTTGAGAATACAAAAACGCCAAAAATCTTCGTTTTTTATCCCACGAATTATAAACTCGATGAGAATGTTCGGCAAGACCCCTAAAAACCACCCTTATGGTATGCAGAAGTAGAATGCTGAAAATGACAAGCTTGAATGTCGATATTTGAAAATAAAAGAACACCAAAAAAATTATCTTTTTATCCCACAAATTATAGAACCGATGATAATGTTCGGAAACACACCTAAAAACCACCCTTATGGTATGCAGACCTGGAATGCTGAAAAGGACAAGCTTGCTTGTCGATATTTGAAAATACAAAAACGCCAAAAAAATTATCTTTTTATCCAACAAATTATAGACCCGATGAGAATGTTCGGCAAGATCCCTAAAAACCACCCTTATGGTATGCCGACATAGAATGTTGAAAGTGACAAGTTTGATTGTCGATATTTGAAAATACAAAAACGCCAAAAATCTTCTTTTTTCATCCCACAAATTAAAGACCCGATTGTAATATTCGCAAGAACCCTAAAAACCACCCTTTTGGTATGCAGATCTAAATTGTTAAAAATGACAAGTGTGATTGTCGATATTTGTAAATACAAAAAAAAAGAAAATTCTTCTTTATGTATCCCATGAATTATAGAACCGATTAGAAAGATCGGCAAGACCCCTGAAAACCACCCTTATGGTAGGCAGGCCTAACATTTAAAAAATGACAAGTTTGATGGTCGATATTTGAAAATACAAAATCGCCAAAAATCTTCTTCTTTTATCCCACGAATTATCGACCCGATGAGAGATTTCGGCAGGATCCCTAAAAACCACCCCTAGGGTATGCAGATATTTAATGATAAAAATGACAAGTTTGATTGTCGATATTTGTAAATACAAAAACGCCAAAATTCTCCCTTTTCTATCCCACGAATTATAGATCCGATGAAAATGTTGCGCAAGACCCCTAAAAAACACCATTATGGTGTGAAGACCTAGAATGTTGAAAATGAGAAGTTTGATTGTAAATATTTGAAAATACAAAAACGCCAAAAAAATTATCTTTTTATCCCACAAATTATAGACCCGATGAGAATGTTCGGCAAGATTCCTCAAAACCACCCTTATGGTATGCAGACATAGAATGTTGAAAATAACAAGTTCGATTGTCGATATTTGAAAATACAAAAACGCCAAAAACCTTCTTCTTTTATCCCACGAATTATCGACCCGATAAGATATTTCAGCAAGATCCCTAAAAACCACCCCTATAGTATGCAGACATTGAATGATAAAAATGACAAGTTTGATTGTCGATATTTGTAAATACAAAAAACGTCAAAATTCTCCCTTTTCTATCCGACGAATTATAGATCCGATGAGAGTTTTCGGCAAGAAAAAGATTGATACTTAAATACTTGATTGATACTTATACTAAAGATTGATATTTTAGACCCCTAAAAACCACCATCGTGGTATGCACAGACCTAGAATGTTGAAAATGACAAGCTTGATTGTCGATATTTGAAAATACAACAACACCAAAAACCTTCTTTTTTTATCCCAGAAATTATCAAATCGATGATAATGTTCGGGAAGACACCTAGAAACCACCCTCATGGTATGCAGACCTAGAATGTTGAAAATGACAAGTTTGATTCTCGATGTTTGAAAATACAAAAACACCAAAAATCTTCTTTTTTTATCCCAGGAATCATAGAAGCGATGACAATGTTCGGTAAGACCCCTAAAACCCACCCTTATAGTATGCAGACCTAAAATGTTGAAAATGACAAGTTTGATTGTCGATATTTGAAAATACAAAAACACCAATACCCTTTTTTTATCCCACAAATTATAGAACAGATGATAATGTTCGGGAAGACACCTAAAAACCACCCTTATGGTATACAGACTTAGAATGTTGAAAATGACAAGTTTGATTGTCGATATTTGTAAATACAAAAACGCCAAAATTCTTCGTTATCTATCCCATGAATTATAGACACGATGGGAATGTTCGGCAAGACCCCTAAATACCACCCTTATCGTATGCAGACCTAGAATGTTGAAAATGACAAGTTTGATTGCAGATACTTGAAAAAACAAAAACACAAAAAATCTTAATTTTTTATCCCACAAATTATAGAACCCGATGAGAATTTTCGGGAAGACCCCTGAAAACCACCCATATGGAATGCAGACCTAAAATTTTAAAAATGACAAGTTTGATTGTCGATATTTGTAAATACAAAAACGCCAAAAATCTTCTTCTTTCATCCCACGAATGATCGACCCGATGAGAGATTTCGGCAAGATCCCTGAAAACCACCCCTATTGTATGCAGACATTCAATGATAAAAATGACAAGTTTGATTGTCGATATTTGTAAATACAAAAACGCAAAAATTCTTCTTTTTATATCCCACGAATTATAGACCCGATGAGAATGTTGGGCAAGACCCCTAAAAACCACCATCATGGTATGCAGACCTAGAATGCTGAAAATGAGAAGCTTGATTGTCGATATTTGTAAATACAAAAACGCCAAAATTCTCCCTTTTCTATCCCACGAATTATAGATCCGATGAGAATGTTGCGCAAGACCCCTAAAAACCACCATTATGGTATGCAGACCTAGAGTGCTGAAAATGACAAGTTTGATTGTCGATATTTGAGAATACAAAAACGCCAGTTTTATTAGACCACAAATTATACACACGATGGGAATGTTCGGCAAGAACCCTAAAAACCACCCTTTTGGTATGCAGACCTAAAATGTTAAAAATGACAAGTGTGATTGTCGATATTTGAAAATACAAAAACGCCAAAAATCTTCTTTTTTATCCCACGGATTATAGATCCAGTGAGAATGTTCGGCAAGATCCCTAAAAACCACCCTTATACTATGCAGACCTACAACGTTTAAAATAACTAGTTTGGTTGTCGATATGGAAAATACAAAATCGCCAAAAATCTGTATTTTTTATCCCACGAATTATAAACCAGATGAGAATGTTGGGCAGTCCCATGGAGGCAAATGAGCAGAATTGTGGAACAGTTTTGACAAATAAGGTGACTGCTAGAGTTTTTCAGGCATATCATTAGTCAAAACTGTGCAAAGTTTCTGGTCAGGGTGGTTGTTTTAATCGACGAAAAAAATTCCCGTTCTTTTCCCGGTTTTCTCTCGATTCGCAAAAATTTTTCACGGTCAATGAAATTTTAAAACTCGAACTCTCTAGAATTTTCAACTTTTATAAATCGCAAGTTTCATAGATTCAGATTCAGTTGTAAAAACATTTTGTTAATAATGCATGTTGTCATTTTCAATGCTCTGAATCCACATGTTGTTTGAAATTAAAAATTATTTTAAAATTCTTTCATAACTTCTAAATATATTTTACAAAGATTCGAATTTTTCCTAGAATTTTGAGAAACTCCTGCATAATTAAAAAAATTACCCGACAATCTTCCAGTTCAATTTTGGAAAATTTTGTAAATCTGTTTAAATATTCTCCTGCAAAAATTAAAAAAAAAAAAATTATTTTCAATTTTCCGAGCAATCGTAAGAAAATGTTTTTATTTTTTTGAAGTCCTTCATAATTGTTAAAAGCTTATACATTTTTTGTTTGAAATCTGAAAAAATCTGCATTTTTTTTAAATTAGGCCATGTCTATTGGCACCGAAATTTCGATACGAATAGCCGGATTTCGTCAGAGCACACACTTCGTTTGAATTATTTAAAATCATTTCAAGTTTTAAATTAATTTTTAATCTTTTCAAAACCTCTAATTATCTCTAAGAATTATCCGAATTATTTTACAAATAAAAGGTGTTCAAAAGTTATTTATACATAAAAATTCAGCAATTTCACTTATAATTTATGTATTTTTTAAATCGAACAATTAAAATCGTAAAGTTTGAAGTCCAAAAGCTCTTTGAAATTTTAACGATTTAAGGCTTTCTATTTCATACAATTGAGTACAAATTTATTTATATTTTCCTAACGACTAAGGCTTTTGAATTGAAACAGTTTAATTTTTAACGTTGAACTCTGGAAATTCGCAAATTTTAATCGGATTTTGAATCATCTTAACAAATCAATTATTGTTCACTTTTTAATATTTGAAGTATAGTTCCATTTTTTAAATAATTAATTTATATTTACAGTTGATCAAATAAAAATGGTTTTTATCAAAAAATTGCAATTTTAAACGCTTTCAATTTTCAATCGTCTAAGTCTTCAAGACTGCATTTTAAAATTCTTCAAAGTAAAAATTAGTTTTTCAAAATCATCAAATCGTCAAAATGATCGTCTTTGTACACTTTTTTTTAAATTAAAAATAGTGTTATATTACCTTGTCATTAAACAAGTTTTTTTCAGTGGGGTAAGTGCTGCCGAAAAAGGTATTTAAAGCCACCCTGGGAAAATTTCAAGTAATTTTTTATTTTGAAAATATGATTGTGAGAAAATATTTAAAAAGATTTTGATCTATAAAAACGATTGAAAAATTATTAATTAGTAATGGCTTAAAATAAAAATAATTTAATTTCTAATCGAAAAAGAGTTTAGTATGAAATTACCTAAAATGATATAATTTTGAAAATTTACGAATTTATTGATTCATTCTTGAATTTAGAGCATTGATAATGATAGTGTTGATTTATATTTATTAAACTTTAAAATTCAAAATAGTTCCATTTTGAGGGTTTTAATTTGCGGGTTTTTTGCTTCAATATTTCGAATTTTTTAATATTAATGGCTGTGAAAAATTTGTGTTGACCGGGAAATGAACGGAATTATTTTCTTCGTATAAAATTGCCACCCTGTAATAATTTTTATTTCGACAAAATGTGGATTGATTCGTTTTTCAATTCGATTCTCTTTTGAATCACTGGAAATTTAATGTTTACGGGTAACAAAAAGCCTCTAATAATTGAAACCATTTAACATTCAGAAGGTTTCACAATCTTTTAAAACAGGTGCAAAAAATAAGTTTTTTCTTAATTGAGTTCTCAGTGCATTGGGCGCCTAAATAGCTAGAATAAAAATTAAAGGTGAAAAAATTCACAGTAAAATTGAAAAAAAATAATGATAATGTCTTATGCTGAATAGTTTACGAGATATGACTTCCCAAATTGTGGAAAATAATTAAATATTTTGGCTGGGTAATAACCGTTTCTAATCAATCACCTTTTGCTCTTGCCGAATGCAAAAGATCAGTCGATATATAGGCAGTCCGGGAATAGTCCTAATATGTCTATAATCTATCATCCTATCTCTTTGGCTCGTCTATCGTCGTCTCTTCTCCACCCGATCCGACCCGATCGGAACCGAAGGCGAGCGAATGCGAAGAGGTGGATGATGGTGGAGCGAAGGCAGAAAATTAAAATAAATTAAATGTTCAGTTTCTGAAAGAACTGAGAGGTACGCGTTGAAGCCCAGGGCCGAGTTTGTTGGCGCGGCACCCTGTGCCACCGCAGTTAATGGACATTTAACAAACGAACCAAATATAAACAAATATTTATTGAGTAAAAGTATTTTTAAAAATAACTTCTATTATTACGCAGAAAGAAATAAAATACATACATCATATTCAAGGAAATATTATGCATGAGAGTTATCTTAATTTCTTTACAAAGTTTTTGAATTTTTATTTTCATTGGTTCGTCGCTAAAAAAATGTGGAATTGAGTTCAAATTTAATTAGAGGTTCTTGTTGCCGCTGATCACGAATTCGAACTTAAAAAGCAAAACGGCGGATAAAATATGACTGACAAGTATGTTAAGAAAAAACGTTAAATTCGGCTGCAATTTAACTCTTGCCTAAAACTTGCAAATTCACTTTAATGTCTATAAACTCACTTATTTCTACTGTATTCGATGTATTGTGATTTTTTTTTTAATTCACATTGAAATCTTTAAAACTCACTTTGAGTTCTTAGGCATTAAATTAAATTCTTTTGAATTACATTTAATTCGTCTACGGAATTTTTTTCAGAATTTGACTGAAATCAGTGGAATTTTTTCAATTTTTCTTGAACTCACCTGAAATTCTTATGAATTTCTTCGAAGTCTTTTAAATTCAAAAGAACATTAATCACTTTCGGTCACTTTCGGTTTAAACGAATCACTTTCTCACTTTTTTGGAGCAAATTAAGCTGGGGCAGCCCTGCATATACTTTGTTTATTTTCAAATCCAATAATTTTGACTTTGAAATTTTAACGATTTAAGACTTTATATTTCAAACAATCCAATTCAAAATTATTTACATTTTCTTAAAGACTAAGGCTTTTGAATTGAAACAGTTAATTTTTAACGTTGAACTTTGGAAATTCTTAAATTTTAGACGGATTTTGAATCGTCTCAACAAACCAATTATTGTTCACTTTTTAATACTTAAAGTTTAGTTTAACGTTGAAGATAATCAATGTAAACTTACAGTTGATCAAATAAAACTGTTTTGTAAACAACAATTTTAATTTCAAACGCTTTCAATTTTTAACCGTTCAAGTCTTCAAGACTGCACTTTAAAATTCTCTAAATTAAAAATTAGTTTAACTTAAAAATTAAAAAATTTAGTTTTTCAAAATCACAAAATCATCAAAATGACGGCCTTTATACACTTTTTTTGAATTAAAAATAGTGTTGAATTACCTTGCCATAAAACGAGCTCCAGTGGGTTAAGTAAAACCGGAAAAGATATTTAAAGCCACCCTTAGTTTTTCAAAATCACAAAATCATGAAAATGATGGCGTTTATTCTCTTTTTCTCGAATTAAAAATTTCAAATTTCAAATTCCAGATTCGATTATCATTTTTCATTTCCATATCGGAAACTTGCTTATTTTTCATGTATTTCGATGTTTTTGTAGGTATATCAAATTAGATCCACCATTTACCGATTTTCGAAAAACTCGTTTTTTGGAAAATATTTATTTAAAAAAGACTCGTTGATGACATGAAAAAATCAATGCAACCATCCGGGAGGTTCTTAAATAACCTTCCGAATGACCTATTGTTGTTCGAATTTCGGTTCATTGAGTCCCGGCAACCTATCGAAAAGGAGTTGGTATATCAAACTCGAGCCATCTCCTCTACTGAATGGGGAGGGAAAGAAATTGTTAAAGAGCTTGGAGGAGTTGGGATGGTTTATCTTAAACGGAGATATAGAGGAAGATGAGGAAGGAGAATATACACGTAATAGTCACATTAGGGGGAGAGAAAAGTGATAAAAATATGGATAAGAAGGAAGCGAAGGTAAAAAGAGCAGAAAAAGGGGATTGGTCAATGGAAGGAAAATAACAGTTCAAAGAAAAGGTTAGGAATATCAAAATGGGAGAAGGAAATGTGGACGAAGAGATGGAAATAGTGATAGGAGAAATAAAAAGAGGATTAGAGAGTACAAGCAAAGAAGAAGTTAGTAAAGGTGGGGACAGAAATGGATGGGATGAGAAATATAAAGAGAAAAAGATGGAGGTCAGAAAGGAATTAGGAAAATGGAGAAAAGAAAAAAGTAGTGGAGAAGAATATAGGAGAAAAAAGGAGTACACTGAGTTTTGTGATCGAAAGAAAAAGGAGGAGAGTAAAAGGTTTCAGGAAGACGCGGAGAAGGCTAGAACGAAAGAAGAGGCTTGGAAGGTAGTAAATAGAGAAAGAAAAAGAAGAAGAGGAGTAAACCAGGATATTGAAATGGTAGAATGGAAAAATATTTTATGGATTTGCTAGGAGGGCTAGAGAGAAAAGTTAGGAAAGGAGGAAAATATGGTGGAGAAATAAATGAGGCAGAGGACATAACAAGGGCATGGATAATGTGCAATAGAGTATGGAGAGGAAAGAGGTGGCCAGAGTTATGGAAGCAAGGAGTAGTGGTACCCATAGTGAAGAAAGGCAAAGGGGAGGAGGTTAAAGATTATAGTGGTGTGACGCTGCTGCCAACATTGTATAAAGTATATATAATGTTTTTGTCGGAGAGATTGAAGAAAGAAGTTGAGGAAAAAAGATAGAACCACCGCATTAGATAGGGTTTAGAGGAGGGATGGGGGTGATGGACAATATATATGTTCTGAAGTTGAATTTAAATGTAGAATAGACAAATATAATGAGGTTTAGAAAAGGAGAAGGAAGAAAGAAAGAATGGACTGGGAGATGGAACGGAGTAAAGTTAGAAGAAGTAAAGGAGTTTAAATATTTGGGATATACCTTGCAAATCAATGGAGATCATAGAGCTCATATAAGAAGAAGGATGAAAAAAACGACAGGGATAATGAAACAGATATGGGGAATAGGAAAAAGAAGGTTCAAGAAAGATTGGAGAAGGAGAATGTAGTTATTTGATACGTTGGTATGGCCAGTATTAGGTTATGAAGCGGAGATATGGGGGTGGAAGGAAAGGAAAGAGATTGAGAGTTTACAAGAAAGGTATATAGGGTGAACGCTAGGAGTAGACTGGAGGACGCCTGGATATATAGTGAGAGAAGAAGCACAGAGGGATAAATTAAGCACTAGAGCGGGTAAGAGAGCATGGCAATCTGAGACGAAGTTAAGAGAGAGTAAGGGATGGGAGTTAGCGAAAAAATGTTTGAAGGAGGCAGAAGAAAGAAGAGGGAGGGCGGTAGAACTAACAAGATGGGAATAAGAAAGGACGGAGTTTTGCAGTGCTAGAGACATAGGAGATGGGAATGGAGTAAGCTATGAGGAATTGGAGAGAAGGGATAGGGAAAGACAATTAATAGAAAGATGGGGAATGATTGAGGAACCAAAATATAATAAATGGTGTTATTATTATTATTATTATATCATTAAGCCGTTTCCCTTTCGGGGTAGGCGTGAATTGCTCGGTGGTAAAGTAG
>JAABKJ010012005.1:0-10615 GCA_011634705.1 Andricus grossulariae
ACGGACAGACACCGACGTAAAAACTATTTTTTCTGACTCAGGGGGCCTCAAAACGTCGACATTTCATGGAATCCACGTAAGTCATTTTTCACATAAAACCAATACCTTCTCATTATGATGAGAATGTAAAAATAAAGAAGGGAAATCAAAGAAGTGTCTGGATAGAAGTGACAAATAAGAAATTAAATCTGAGTCACATTTAAGACTTTAGGTAGAGAAATTGAATAAGGAAAAAACACCTCTATTCTCATTTTTTTGGGAAAAAACTAAATTAAAGTTTTTTTCTCAAGAAATTATAGAAAGGCTTTATTGAATAGGGTGCTTCGAAAAAAAAAACAAATTATGGAAATCTGAAAAGGACCCTAAAAAAGTATAATTAATTTGGTATTGATTGGTGAAGGCATTCAACTTGCGCGTTAGCAAAATGTTCTTCAACCAATTCTTATGCTCATAATTTTAATATTCTTGTGTACGTCCATTTTTTAATGTTTTTTAGGTCTTAACTGCGTCTCTCGAAATTTTTATAGTTTTTTAATTAACGTTTTTTAGGAGATGATTTGTGCTTAATGGACCCCTGTTTTCAAAAAATAATTTTAGAATCTACAGGAACAACAACAGAATTTGTCAGGTGTTTCGGGCTTTTCTACTGGTCAAAATACATTAGAAACAAATTTTGCGAGTCTGGGAAAATCATAAATATAAACACATTAAATTTCTCAAAAACTGAGTTTTGTGCTTTTTAGATGATCTTCTTTCAAGTGACGTTGAAATATATTTATAACATCTCAGAGTTTTTCACTGATAAAAATTCACTTGTAAAAAAAATTATTAAGTCTATATATCCAAAAAACAAAAAGGTAGCCTGTTTTCCAAAAAGTCATTTTCTTATTTTTGCAAATTATCGTTTTCGAACTGGCTTTAAAATATTCGCAAGTTTAAGCAATCGAAAAAAGGGAGATAGCAAGTTATAAGAATAATTATTTTTATAATGATGTATTTCCTAGTGTATTTTTAACAGTAAAAATATCAGTTGAAAGAATATAATTAAAAAAAGTGGACAAAGTGGGCGCCATGCGCATATAATAGCCCTATATCAATTTTTGGCCCTATGTCAATTTTAAATCTTATCTCAATTTTGGGCCCTATATCAGTTTTTGGCCGTATGTCTAATTTGGGCACTATGTCGAATGTGGACCCTATGTAGAATTTGGGCCCTATGCCAATTTTGGGCCCTACACGGAAAAAATTTATCCATAAAAAAGTCACGAACTAGTAGCTAGGTCTCGGATATGAGAAAAATTCATTGGATATTGATGTATTTTCGTAAATAACTTGCGCACTTTGAAAAAGAATTGACGAACTCGATGTGAAAATTCTAAAACGGTTCATCACTTTTTTTACGTGAATAATTACATAAATTTTACGAGTGATTGGGAAAAGATTCTCAGAGGACTCACGAGCTTGCCCGAAAAATCTGGGAACTGGAAAGTAGGTTCGCCTGTACGTGGCCCGCACACACGCTCGCCCAAACGCGCGATGCGTGTGTGCGCTCGTATGTGTGCTCCGAGCTCGTCGGATGAGTGGCTCGAAGTTTTATAATACCTATTTTGTTTGGCCTCGATGGCTGCACGTATTTACGCACTCCTGATTTGTTTACAAACTGGTGAGTCAGCAGGCTTTTCAGAGTTCGAATCTTTCTGAGTTGCGAATTTATAAATTAATATAAATTAAATCGCACAAATAAAATTTGTCCGCTTTATACTTCAGTCTGAAATTTTCAGGAACTGTTGGTAGGAAATTCGAACTGTTCTTAAAAAACTACGAAAACTATCCATACATTTCTCATAGAAATAAGGATGTAGTGTTTCATTTTTTTATTTCGTATCCGAGACCTAGCTACAAGTTCGTGACTTTTTCACGGATAAATTTTTTCCGTATACGTCAATTTTGCGCCCTATGTCAATTTTGGGATCTATGTCGATTTTGGGTCCTATGTCAGTATTGGGTCCTATGTCAGTATTGGGTCCTATGTCAGTATTGGGTCCTATGTGAGTATTGGGCCCTATGTCCATATTGAGTCGTACGACGCACGGACGGATACCTGACCGAAACTATAAGGGTTTCTGCCCGGTGCTACGAGACCCTAAAAAGCAAAAAACTAAGTTTTTCAAAAACTTACTATGCTTAATTTATGTATTTTTACCAATACAAAAGACTATAATACCTGAAAACATTATTTCGTCATTTATGTACATTTAAAAATTGTGTTTTTTTTTTTAAACAGAGGTCCATTAATAGTAAATTATAGGCCACCGAACGGTCATTAAAAAGCTGTACAAATTCAGAGACAATTATGAGATCCAAAAATATTTTAAAAAATTTACATACACGAAAATATCAAATCTATGAAAATAAGAACTTTTTAAAACACATTTTGGTGATGTGCAAGTTGAAAACATTTTATAATTAACGCCAAATTAATTATACTTTTTTTAGAGTTCTATAGCACACAACTTTTCCACATAGTTTCAATTTCGATTTCCATAATTTTCTTTTTTCTACTTTCCCTATTATTCAATTTTAATATTGTCGATATGAAAATTATAAAAATAATACTGATGCTCAAGATTATTCTTAGCATTAAAAAAATTACTTAAAAAAATGAATTGGTATATAAAAACATGAGTGCGGGACCTGGGGCATAAGGGCGTTACTGTCAAAACTCAAAATTTAAAGGAGACACAAAAAACTGTCTAACATTAATGCATTTGACTTTTTTTCGAATCGCAAAAAGAACACATGAAAAAATGCATAACTTTTTTATTTTTCAATCTAAAAAAAAACAAGAAAGTAATCTTGCATATTTTTACCAAAAAATGAAATTTTTTATTTTTAATAAGATTTTTTACAATTAAAACAACAACTATATGTGTCTTGATAAAAAATGGTCTCGAAAATTTGTAGATCTTTGCGAGATAAACAATTTTTCGCTTTATTATTTTAACGTATCTTGTACAGTTTTTCCGGAAAATTACATTTTTTATTTTTTTTTAGTAACATTTTCTATGATAAAAATAAAAAATTTGCGTCTTATCAAAAAAACAGTCTCAAACAAATTTGTAGATCTTTTTAGAATAAACTTTTTTGCTTCTTAACATGTTGTGTATCTTGTATAGTTTTTCTGCAAAATGAAATATTTGATATTTTGAATAGCATGTTCAATGAATGAAATCAGAACCATTCACCAAAAATTACTGGTTAACGAACTCGTCCTTTATTTTTAGGCCTTAAAAAAGTGCGCCACTGCGAAATCTTGTCAGATAATTTCTTCGAAAGTTATCATGCTCACGGACGTCGACGACGACAGACACCTAAGTAAAATCCATTTTTTCTCAATTAGTGTGTTTTCTTCGAAGACGAAAAAATTTTATTTCGAGAACATAATAAATAAGCTGCAACAGAAATGATCCCACTGCTTTCTGTGGGTTGAGGAACGCCTTCAACTTCAACGCTTCACCACTTCAACACGTTAGCAAAATGTGCTTTAAAAAATATGCCTGCTGCGTATGCACAGACCTTTTAAAATTAAAGGTCAAATCATCGACAACTGTCATATGGTGATTGTGAATTCTCTTTTTTTAGGGCTCCTTCAGCTTTAACGAACAAATTCTCATCACGTATCTCGTGCTTCGCACTCGATTTTGTCCGAAGTGCGAACTTTTCTACATTAAGTTCAACTCTATTATATCAAGTGTTTATTATATTTATTTCTGTACCTCGGTCTGAGACTGCTTATTCAGATATTGCAAAATAATATACACACTTTATTTTTCATGATTACTTTAATATTTGTTAATTATTTTACACTAATTTTTATTTTGAGCTACACTGAAAAATTTATCATTTCAATAAATTTATATTATAAAAATTCATAACATGCAATGACGTTGAAACATATGTATTTTTATTGTCTTGTTTTTATAATTTAAAAAAGTGCGCATCCTATAAAAATCAATTTTTTTAATTAACATTTTATTGCACCTTGTGTCATTTTTCAAAAAAATTAATTGTTTTTATTTTCAATGTTATATTTTACGATTTAAACAAAAAATAAGCATCCTAACAAAAAATAATTAATAAAAAATTTGTAGATCTTTTTTGGGTGTATACAAATTTTGTCTATTAATTTCTTTTCGCACCTTGTGTCGATTTTCCAAAAAAATTTTAAACATTTCAATGTTTTTTTTTCGATTAAAACAAAAACTACGCGTCATATCAAAAAGTGATTAATAAATAATTTGTAGATCTTTTTCAGTTGCACAATTTTTGGCTGCTTCTTCATTATGTCATTCAAAACCGTCGGTCAAAAAATTTTAATTTTCGGTGATTCAAGAAAATTAAAAAAGTTGTTATGATAATCTTGTAGGGCTTTCAAAAAACAACGTTTTCTCTGCTCTTGACTTTTTTCATATCGTGCGTTGTTTGGCTTAAAGTTTTTATTTTCGTTTGTTTTCTTGAATTTAGAAAATGCTATAACTCTGATAATATTATTTTTATTGAAAAAAGTCGTAAAGATAAATTGTTCGACTTTCCGAGTACTAAGAATAGCCGTACATATAAATTTTTTAATCTTAAAAAAAATGGTGACTAACGAACTTGATCTCCAGTTGTCGACAGACATATTCGTAAAAACCTGTTTTCCGGGTTCAGAGTTACTCAAAACGTAGACATTTGACAAAAAAAAAGTGGGGGGGGGGGGCAAATTTTACACAAATCTAATGCCTTCTCTGATGAGAATTTAAAAATAATTATTTCCATAGATTTTATACTTTCGTGTATGTCAAATTTGTACAGCTGTTTAATTAACATTTTCTAGGCGATACCTTATGTTTAATGGACTCCTGTTTACAAAAAAAATTTAATCTACCTGCATCAGAAAAATATTTGATAAGTCTGCTAAGAAATCATAAATGTAAACACAATAAATGTTAGAAAAACTGTTTACATTTATAATTTTTCAGACTTATCAAATTTTGTTTCTCATACATTTTTAGTTTTTTTTTTTATCAGTAGAAGAGCCTCAAATGCCTGATGAAATTCTGTCATCATTCTTATAGATTTAGACACTGTTTTTTACATTCTCATCTCAATGAGAAGGTATTGGTTTTATGTGAAAAATGACTTTCGCTGATTCCATCAAATGTCGACGTTTGGAGACCCCTTGAGTCAGAAAAAATGGTTTTTACGAAGGTGTCTGTCTGTCTGCCCGTCTGTCTGTCTGTAGTCTGTAGTATCGTGTAGGCACGATAACTTTCGAAAGATTGATCAGATTCGATTGTGCTTTGGCACACTTTTTGAAGGCCTAAAAAGAAAGAACGAGTTCGTTAACCAGCTATTTTGGATCAAAATTCAAAAAGTGAGCATATTTTGAAAATTTTTCAGACCACTTTTTTTCAAAATTTGAAAATTCTATGTGCGTTTGTTAGTAGTACTCAAAGAGAAAACCATTTATCTCAGTGAAATTTTGTGATAAAATAAAAATTATTAGAGTTATAGCATTTTTAAAATTTAAAAAAACAAACGAAAATTAATATTTCAAGCCGAACAACGCATGATATGGAAAAAAGTCTAGGAAAGACAACGTTTTTTTTAAACACTGTTAAAATTTGAAAATCTTTAAACTATAGTAATTTGTATTTTTATATACCATTTTTTTAATTTTATTTTTTTCTAATTTTTTTTCGGCTAACGTGACCTTAAATTGTTAAAAAATTATGAAACTTTAAAATCGAATGTTTTTTGTTTTAAAAATCATTAGAAACATAATTCCTCAAGCAATTAATTATTGGTTATTGATTATTTTTCTTCTCTTAAGATAATTGCTAGTAACTTAGAATTTTTTCTGTAATTTTTTACTTTACTTCGGATTTTCAGTTAGTAACAAATAATAAATTAACGTTAAAGAGAATTATTTTTAAACCCAACTTTTTTTGTTGGTAAATATAGTTTTCTGAAATAAAACATATATTTGAAATATTCTTCAATTTTTCTATATATATATATATATATATATATCATATTAAATGTAAATTTCCGTTGAAGTTGTTACTGAAAGCTTTGTTTAAAAGTTAAATCAATATTTATTATTTGTTTCCGAATAAAAAGTAAGAGAAAAGCTGAAAATTTCAGAAAAACCTGCAACTTTCTAGCATTATTCTAAGTGAAAAATGGACAAAAAGTTAAACATTTCAGGAAAAACCGCAATTTTCTAACATTATTCAAAGATAGTATTATTTAATATGATAAGTATTGTGTGAACAATTATTTTTGTTGAATATAATTGATTATTACCTCATTATAATTGGAAAGTGCACGAAAAAGGAAAATTTGAGAAAAAACTGCAATTTTCTAGCATTATTCTAAGATATTATTAATATAAACAAAAATAAATTGTTCCAACAATTAATTTTGTTAACTTTAATTGATTATTGCCTCAATATAACTGAATAGTTGAAAATAAATTCAAATATTTGGAAAAGACTGCGACTATCTTGCATTAGTATAGGAAAAGACAGTTATAAACAATAATAATTTGTTCAAGCAATCATTTTTGATAAAATTTACTTCATTATTGCCACAAACTAAGTGAAAAGTAGACAAAAAGTTAAAAATTTCAGAAAAAAAAACCCAAGCTTTCCAACATTATTTAAAGAGAATATTATTAAAAATAACAATCAATTGTTTGAAGAATTATTTTTATTAATTATGATTGATTATTGCCTCATTATAATAAAAAATGGACCAAAAGTCGAAAGTTTTTGAAAAAACTGCTGCTTTCTAGCATTATTTTAAGATAATATTACTATAAATAATAATAAATTGTTTGAAAAATTATTTTTGTTGAGTTCAATTGACTAATGCCTCTACATAAGTGGAAAGTTGAAAATGAATTGAAATATTCGGAAAAACTGCGACTATCTGGCATTACTATAGAAGTAGATAGTTATAAACAATGATAATTTGTTCAAACAGTTATGTTTGTCACATTGGATTGATTATTTCCGCAATCTAAGTAAAAAGTAGACGAAAAGTTGAAAATTTCTGGAAACACGCAATTTTTTAACATTATTTAAAGAGAATATTATAAAAAATAATAATAAATTCTTTAAACAGCTATTTTTAATAATTCGAAATTATTTTTACCACGCTCTAAGTAAAAGTAGAAGACCAAAGTTGTTCAGCCAAAAAAATCTACAAGTTTTATTATAATCTCGTGTTATAAAAATATATTAAAAATAAAAAAATTAACTTTTTCGAAAAAACACACTACAACTGTAATAACTTTTTATTGAAAAACATTTTTTGCCTAAATTATATCTACAAATTTGCTTCAAACCACTTTACACTAGGATGCGTATTTTTGGTTTAAATCGTAAAAAAATAACATTAGAAGTAAACAAATCAATTTTATGAAAAAAAGCACAAGTTAAATAAAATGTTCAATAAGAATTTTTTTGGCAGAATATGTCCTTTTTTAATTATGAAAAAAAGACCATGAAAATACTTATGTTTCAATGGCAATGCATATTATCAATTGTAATAATATAATTCTATCGTAATGATATATTTTTCAGGGTAGCTGAGAATAAAAATTAGTGCAAAATAAAAATAAAATATTAAAGTAATCATGAAAAATAAAATTTGTGCATTATTTTGCAATATCTGAATAAGCATTATCAGACCGAGGTACATAAATAAATATAGTATGCATTTGATATAATAGGGTTGAACATAGTTCATATTTTTGACTAAATCGAGTGCGAAGCACGAGGTACGTGATGAGAATGTGTTTGTTGAAGTCGAAGGAGCTTTAACAACCGAGAATTCACAGTCACAAAAATTACAGTTATCATTCGAAAAAAACTGCGACTTTCTAATTCTATTCTAAGAGGAAATTGCTAAAAAAATAATAAATAGTTTAAACCATTTATTTGAACCTTCTAATTAGCAGTAGAAAATAGTATCTAATGTATTAGAAACAGTTCGCATTAAAAAGAACCAAAAAGAAAAAACATAATTATTGCCAAAAACGGGCAAAAACCAATTTTTCACTATGGGGTTTTTTGGACCCTATCAAATAGACTTAGAGGGTTATATTTGAAAAAGATTATTCATTTGTATTATATATATAATTCTGAGAAGAAATCTCAAGTTTCAACTCGAATCACTTGATATTAACGATTCTGAATAAAATTTACAAAAAGTTATTTTTTTCTTATGAGAAATAAATGTTGAACTTCATGGGGCTTGTTAAACCTTTAAATATAATTTAAAAAGAAAGCATTTATTTTTTTGTGGATTCGAACAAACTTAGGGGCGACAAGCATGAAAATTAAAAAATAAATAAATAAAATGTTGACCAGCCTATTGATGATGTTGGATTTATAAATGTCAAACTGACGTACAATAATAAACTGTCACATTGAGATGATAGAAAAAGTCGCAAGAAAAAAAAATACGCGAAAATCGAGCTGAAAAGTAGAAGTTTTAATGTGGACGGAATTATAAAAGTACAGCGAAATTTGAAAAAAGAATCAATTTGCAAGTTCGGTTTAGAATATATCCAGAATGAATTATTAAAAATTAGTTAATCAAATAATATTAGTTAATTCACCATAAATTCATTTACTGAAAAGGTATAACGAATTCATTTCAAAATAAATAGTCTAGGGGAAACCTCCCTAGAGTGTATATTCATTAATTAAAAATACAAATATATCTGGAATAATTATCTTTATTTAATAAATAGTTGAGACACTATACGTGTTCATACATTAAAATTAAATTTCATTATTTTTCTTTAATATGAGCTCTGAATTGATGATTAGGGTGGTCCAAAAATACATTGAAACATTTTTTTTTCGAATTTTCATGCATGTTGCCCGGAAATTTGTTCGAATTTACAAAACGATGAATCGAGTTGAAACTCAACATTTTTCTTAACAATGAGCCATAGAATACTAATTATCATCCCCATAAGACTGTTTTATAGGGTCCCAAAAAAACCCCATAAGTGAACAAATGAGTTTTGCGAGTTTTTGGACCTAATTATGATTTTTTTGCAGGTTTATAAATGCAAATTGTTCTTAATACATGAAATACTACCTTGATTCAATAACTAGATGTTCAAAAGAAAATTTTCAACAATTTGTTATTGTTTTTTAACAATTTTCTTTTAGAATAGAGATAGAAAGTTGCGGTTTTTTTTTGAAAATTTTCTACTTTTTGTCCAATTTTTAATCAGAGTAAGGTAATAGTTAAGTAATGCCGCCAAAAGTAATTTTTCAAACAATTCATTATTATTTTTAATAATATTATCTTTTAATAATTCTAGAAATTGCGGTTTTTCTAAAATGCTTAACTTTTTGTACACTTTTCACTTCGAGTAAGTTAATATTTAATTTGATATAACAAAAATGATTGTTTAAACAAATTACTATTGTTCATAACTATACTGTTCTATATTAATACTAGATAGTTGCAGTTTTTTCTGAATTTTTTAACTTTTTGTCCACTTTTTAATTAAAGTGAAGTAATTATTAATTAAAGTTAATAAAAAGAATTGTTTAAGCAATTATTTATTTCGTTTAATAACATTCTCTTTTTGCTTAACCCTTGTTTGGCACACCTTCCTGGTGTAAAGTACTTGGCACATGGGGTCGTCGACGACACCAGCGTGAAAAAATTGTAATAAATAATAAAGTATTAAATATTTTTACTGGAAAATTTTGTTGTATCTTTTTGAATACTCATTTTACAAAATCATATCGAATATATAGCTAAATATTAAATTTGAATAAACAAAAAAAATTGTTGAAATTGCATGAAGTTGAAAAATGCCAATTTTCATTAAAAAATTCATAACTTTTGTTTTCCTCAATAGAATTGGCTAAAAATTTAACTGAGGCTTCTCCTAATGTATTGGTTTAAGAAAAAAATTAGTGTGAAAAAAGTTCTTTTGAAAAAGGTATTTATTCCGGGAAATGAATGTGGGAATTTCGTGAAAAATTGAACTACCTGTTTTTGCCAAAATAACAGTAATTTATTATAAAAAAGGTGAAAAACATTAAAATCCCGAAGGGTAGCAGCTACAGCTGCACCGAGAGAAGATAAAAAAGGGGGGAGAGACAAAGAGGTAGATATAAGGTAGATATGTTATATATATTAACCCATTGACGATCAAGAACTACAATTTTTTAACTTATGTTAAAGCCTCATTCTCATGACTGAGAAAGAGAAATTTCCAAACGAAAACTATGTTTCCTAGTAGTTTTGGGTATGCTCTTCAAGAATCGGTGGTCAGACTGGAGTTTGGTCAAGTAGGAAATTCAATATGGCGCCAAATTTGGAGAAAAGTACCAAAAAATCGGGATATTTGTTTTCATAATTTTTTTTCGAGCCAAAAGAGTATTGGGACTCGCTCCTAACTACGATCAACGGTGATGGGAATAGCTGAACTGCAAGAAAAAACTTGTCTTACCGATCTCGAATAGCCATACTCTTCGCAAAATGGCACAACTCTGTACTCGGGGGTTTTTGAGGTCGCTGATTATGA
>JAABKJ010012006.1:0-10615 GCA_011634705.1 Andricus grossulariae
AGGACACATTTTCAAACAAAAAGACGAACTTTCTACAAAAGTTAGGACTGTGTCTAATAATTAAGAAAACGTATTTTTTTGATTGAAAATTCAATTATTTTGGTAGAAAACGCATATTTTTGGATTGTAAATTCAACACTTTCCTTGAAAATTAGTTTGTTCTGAAAAGTCTGGAAATTTGGATTTTGTAGCAACCATGATATTGCAAATTCGATTACTCGATTGCGCTCTGTTTGCACTTCTAAGTATTTTATTACTTTAATATTCTTACCAACAAATTTATAATAATCGCAAGCTTGCTGATTGAATCATGAATAAATTATTTGAAAAATTTAGCATTTTCAAGCTTCGAGAATGCCAAAATAACTAGCGTTGACAAATTAATGAAATTCGTTGTAGAAAAAAATGACTTACCTAATTACTTGTAACTTTGTAGCACTTTTGAATAACAAACCCCAACTTACAACTTAGTCGTAACCAAATGCCAAACCCGTAAAAAGCGATTTTTGAAAAGAAGCATTTGGTTTCCGAAAATAATTATCTTAATATAAATAATGCAATGATAATATTAAAAAACTTTAATTTGTCACTTGTTGTGAAAATACAACTTTTCCGTGATATTTGACAATAAAGTTACTTTTACTCATGTCAAATACTATAATTCAATTCTGCTGAATATGCCTGGCTTCGGCTAAATAATAAGATTTTGCATTAAAGAATATAACGTTTCTGTCTTCAGCTGAAACTGAATTCTTAATTATGTGTGTGAATTGGGCTACATTCTTACCTTCAAGTTTTTAAAATTACTCAATCGACATTGAGGGAAAGTGAATTTTTTGGAACAACAATAAGATTCTTTTGAAATCAGAAACTCAATTTAAAACTTCGAATCAAAAATAGGAAATACAATTGAAAAATGTGTCTGAACTGTTGAAAATTTTAATCCGTTGAAAATATTTGTAACTAAAAAATTAAATAGCACTCAACAGATACAAGATGTTATATTTCATTTTCACTTGTGGAAAGTTTTATATTTTTTGCAGATCCATTTTACATTTTCAACATGAAAAAGTTTTTACATCATCAAAAAAGAAAAAGCGTTTGAGACAATTTATAGAGCTTCTCAAATTTATTTTATATATAGGGTTTTCTTAGCGATAGGAAACAAAAATTTATACAAATCTCAGGCTCTGGGGAATATTATTTACATTATAACAAAAGATGGACATAATTGTATATTTATGTGTAGTTTCTTACACATAAATGCATGCAAAGAACCTTTTAAGAAATAGAATGAGATTTTGAAATTAAAATTGAAAGAAAATTGCGGCTTCTGCCGAAAGCCCAGTAACTGGAGTTTTCGAAAAATTAAAAAATTACAATAAATTAAAAACCTCTTCATTTTAAAAGTTGCAAAGATACTTCTCACACTATTATCAAATTTTTCAATTTTTTCGTTAAGAAAAAAGCACTTTTTTAGATATTTTTTAGTCTCACAATTTGTGAATAAGTACGACACAATTTTGTGAATAATAACATATATTCAATTATAAATACAAAACAGGTTAAAGAGTGAACTGTATATATTGTGTTAAACGCTACTAGGTAATTATGTATCAAGACAAGAGTTAAAGTGTTTAAATCGAGAGTTGACAAGCGAATGATGCCTTTTTTGGGTGTGAAAGTGACGAGCAAGGGAAGAGTTGCACAAAAATTTCAAAATAGGAAAAATAAGAAAAACTGACTGGGTAGGAAACTTCGAAGAGAGGGATAGTGGATGGTTGTACCTTGCTCTTCTCGAAAGTACTTGGTGTACGTGACAAATTTGAAAGCCTCCAGATTTTGGGTTGGCTAGCCAAAAATATACAATTAAATCATAAATATCCCACACGAAAAAAGTTTGCATGGCTCACGCATGGCAATAAACTTGGAAATATCTGGCTAAAGCATGGGTCACAGCTGAATGGTAGCATGGCTAAAGCCTTGCTCTTGTCCATCTCCCATTCTTAGGACACGATAAACACAAATGAATATTTTTAAGAACATGCAAGTGACAGAGAATATTAGCCCGCGTTGAAAATTAAAATCTTAAGTTTGTCATTAGCCGACACATCTCTAAATGGTAAGTCCACTATCCGGGTGCACCGGAACGTACACCAGGTCGTTTAAGACGTTATATTTAAATTGTGCTAACATCAAAAATAACTAACAGCGGTGATTCGACGATCCGGGTGCACCACATCACGCACCAGGTATTTCAGAACGTATTCTACAAGAATTTTTGAAAATATAAATTATGCCAACATCCAAACTAACCACTAGCAGGGAGTCGACGATCCAGGCGCACCACGTCGTGCACCAGGTCCTTCAGCATATATTCTGAGAGAATTTTTTGAAAATATCAATTGTGCTAACATTTGAGTCATTACTAACGGTGAGTCGACGATATTGGTGCACCACATCGCGCACCAGGTCGTTTTGCACGTATTCTATGAAAATTTTTCAAAAATTTAAATCATGACAACACCCAAAATAACTACCAGCGGTGAGTCGAAGATCCGGGTGCACCGCATAGCGCACCAGGTCGTTCAGCACATATTCGACGAGAATTTTTTTAAAATTTAAATTGTGCTAACATCCAAAATAACTACCAGCGGTGATTCTACGATCCGGGTGCACCACATCACGCACCAGGTCTTTCAGTACGTATTATACAAGAAATAAAAAAATATATAAATTATGCCAATATCCACAATAACCACTAGCGGTGAATCGACGATCCAGGCGCACTACGTCGCGCACCAGGTTCTTAAGCACATACTCTACGACATTTGTTGGAAAATTTGAATTGTACCCACATTAAGAGTAATTACTAACGATGAGTCGACAATATTGGTGCACCGAATCGCGCATCAGGTCGTTCAGTGCGGCTTCTACGAAAACTTTTTTGAATTTTAAATGGTGCCAGCATCCAAAATGACTACCAGCGGAAAGACGCGACTCAGGTGCACGGGATCGCGCAGCAGGTAGTTTAGCACGTATTCTATGAAAACCTTTTTGAAATGTGAATTGTGCCAACAGCCAAAATAACTACCAATTGTGAGTTGACGCTCCAGTTTCTCCGCATCGTGGACTCACCATTGGTAGTTATTCTGGCTATCGACACAGTTGAAATTTCAAAAAAATTCTCGCAGAATGCGTGTTGAACGACCTGCACCGCGATACAGTGCACTCGGATCGTCGACTCACAGCTGGTACTTATTTTGGATGTTGGCACAATATAAATTTTAAAAAAATTCTCGTAGTATTTGAGCTGAACGACCTGGTGCGCGAACTAATGCACCTGCGTCGTCGACTGCCCATCTTGAGATGTTTTGGCTATTAAGAAATGTTCATTTCAAGAGAAGCACTCACAGATGACGCCCTAAACTACCTGTTGCACGATCCGATGCGCCCGAATCGGCCACCCACCATTGGTAGTTATTTTGGCTGTTAGCACTATTTCAATGTTTTTAAAGTTCTCGAAGATGATGTCTTGAACAACCTGATGCACGATCCGGTGCACCCGGATCATCGACTCACCATTTGGAGTTGTTTTGGCTATTGACACGATTTAAATTTTTTTAAAGTTCTCGTTGATAACGTCTTGAACGACCTGGTGCATGTTCCGGTGCACCGGGATAGTGGACTTACCATTTAGAGATGTGTCGGCTAATGGCAAACTTAAGATTTTAAATTTCAACGCGGGCTAACGTTCTCTAACACTTGCATGTTCTTAAAAATATTTATTTGTGTTTAGCGTGTACTAAGCTTGCGAGACGGACAAAAGCAAGACTTTAGCATTGCTACCGTTCAGCCGTGAACCATGTTTCAGCCAGATATTTCCAAGTTTATTGTCATGCGTGAGCCATGCAAACTTTTTTCACGTAGACTCCTAACCGACGAGAAGATTCAAAGAATAAATAAAAACTTATGCTATGGTACCTTGGACGAAGTAAATTAGCTTACTCTATAAAACTTAGGATCTCACTAGGATCCTTAAGCTGAAAACGTTTGTTTCATACAATAGCTGCGTCGAGACGAGATATTTATACAGGGCTACTTTAAAGTGAGGATTGAGAAATGTTATGAATTAAAAATAAGGGATTTTGACGAATAACTGTTATATATTATATTCTATGTATTGTACAATGCGCGGCGTGCACGAGGTATACAAATTAGTAATAAAAAAATGACATTGAAATAGTCATTATCCAACAGGCCGGCCCCTTTGAAGCAATCGCGTTCAATAAGATATTAATACTAACCTAGACAATACATAATATTGAAAAATGAATAAAAAAAAGCAAATGATACGAGAATGTAATTAATACATCGGCAAAAATTGGATCAAAAAGGTTGAATGAACATGAGATGAAAATTTTGTTTTCAGTTGTCTCCGCCGTTGAAAGGAAATTCGATAGGACGAATATAAAGCTTCTTAATACAGCGTTTATAATCTTCTGTTCCAATCTTAACTGTAGTTGTCCTGATGATTCCATCCATACAAAGGTGAGTGGCAGTCACTCTGCCGATTGGCTAATGCATGGGAGGAGAATTGTCTTCTTTAATCATCACTAGGGTTCCAACCTTGATACAATGGCCTCCATATCGCTATTTACTGCGAACGATAAGTTGATTCAGGTCTCTTTATTTCACCTGTTCCAAAAATTTCGCCACATCTAGTGAGCGTGCTAACAATTTGACAAACGATTAGTGGATATGTCCATATATGGGAAGCTAGTTAATGGACCACCAGTGAGAAAATGGCCAGGAGTCAAGGGACGAATGTCATTGGGATCGGAAGACATGGGCGAGATTGGACGAGAATTGATGATTGCTTTGATTTCAATGAGATATGTTTCAAGTTGCTCGAATGTCAATAAAGTATCTCCTACCGTACGCAAAAAATGGTCCTTAAATGACTTGACTGTAGCTTCCCAAATGCCACCGAAATGTGTTCATAAAGGGGGTATAAATTTCCAAGTTATTTTTTCATCTGATAAGTACTGTTGCGCCTTTCCAGAGTGCTCGAACGATTCAAACAATACGTAAACATCTTTGAGATCACGACTAGCGCCAAGGAAATTTTTTCTGTTATAAAAATGCATAGTTTTGTTTTTTCCTCTTCAAGAGAAAAATCTTTTCAGACTGCCGATAAAGCCTTCTGTTGTCATAACACTAACCATTTTGAGATGTACAGCCTTCGTGGCCATGTAAGTACATACCGCGACATAGGATTTAATTCATTTTCGATTCTGGTAGGCCTTTTCCTTAATGTAGAATGGGCCACAAAAGTCGATACCGACATTAAGGAAGGGCCGAGAAAAGGAAAGATGTTCTTGTGGAAGATTACCCATGATGTAATATGCATCGCGAGGTATGACGCGAAAACACTGAATTTATTGGTGAATTATTTTTGCGTGTGACGTGACGTGAGTCAAGTAGCCAATATTTTTCGCGAACCGAATATAATGCCGTCTGCGTTCCAGCGTGATCGAGTCTTAAGTGCTCCTCGCGAATCATAAGGCGAGTAATGCGATGATTAGACGGTAGTAAAATCGGATGCCTTCATTCCAAGTGCAATTCCGAGTGAGTGAGTCTGCTGTCAACCCAGAGAATTCCCTTACTATCTAAAAATGGATTTAAGGGAATCAAACGACTGTGATTATCTATTTTTTGTCAACGTTTTAAACAGCCAATTTCTGTTAAATATTCAGCAGATTGCGTGAGCTAAATTATGAGCCTCATCGAAGTGAGCAATTCCGCTTTTGTCAGAGTACCGGTCATTTTATTATTTTTGTTCCTTGCGTTGTAAACATGGCGACAGAGATACGCGAATATTCGCTAAAGTTTCGATAATAAGTTGTATTTTTCTAGAAGATCATTTTTGCCGATTACCTGTTTGATACAAATTGGTGAGGCGACGATTTCGCACCCATCGGTAATTTTTTCGCATGAAGTGGCCTCTCAGGCCAAAAATATCTTCTTGTGTGAGCGATTGAGGCCCATTTTGTCAGATAGTAGATTCTAAAAACTCTTGCGGAGTTTGGCCGCGGGATACGAGGTCCGCAATATTATCTTGCAAGGGAAAGGGCCACCATTCACAAGAAGGAACGAGCCCCTGAATTTCTGCGATTCGATTCGATTCAAATATGGGTAGCTTGTGAGGCTGACCTTTGATCCAATCTAGCGTAATTGTGCAATCTGACCAACGATAAACCTTGTCAACATTTATTTGCTAAGACCTTGGATGTTCAACATTCTGTTGTATGCTTCTTTTTTTTCTTTTTGGGCTGCCTGAATTCCATCATTCCACCATGCATCATCAGACGTTCTTCCTTCAACCACAGCACCACAAACTTCAGTCGCTCTCCTAACAATGATATTTACAATCAAGGCTGATGCGGCCTGTATATTTTTATTATCTATTAGCGTCACCCAAGTTGCATGATCTATGCGTTCGTTTATTTTATTCTAAAAAGCTATCTTCACTTCCGGTTTCTGTACATTTTCCATTTTGATCCGCGTTTGTTTAGTTATTCTGGTTTTCTTTTTTCTTCATCCCTGACCTAAGTTTATTTTGGAGACTGAAAGGTAATGATCAGTATTGCACTCAGCACCTCTCATGACTCTTGTATCTTTTACTAGCTCTCTCAGTCTTTCATCCACAACAATGAAGTAAATTATACTGTGGCTATTTTCTCTGCACCAGGTGTACATTTGGATCATTTTATGCCTAAACCAAGTATTTGTAAGAATTAAGCCCTTTTATATGCATAAGTTACATAACATTTTCACGTTATCATTTTTTCTTGGATCTTCAAATTCACCTAGCATCTCTTCTGTATCTTCATCTTGACGCTAGACGTCAACCCATCCGTCTATGTCTCTTAGTATGAAGATTCTTTCGACATGATCGCAAGTACTTATAGTATCATTTAAACTGTCCCAGAAGTCATCTTTAACATCGTTCGGATACATATCCTTGATCTCTGAGATGCTGCTTCGCTCTTTCATTCATAATCAAACCGACCCCTTGACTACCATGTGATTCACTATCTACTCCCGACCATATTTCAAATCCGCCTTCCAACACCCTATTTTCTATGTTTCTACTTGTGCATCCCTTTTTTCATTGTATCCGGTACGCACAATATATCTAGCTTTCTTACGTGCATAGTTTCTCGTAATTCTCTTACCTTAAGATCATTCATCCCTCTAGAATTCCAAGCACCTAGTCCCCATTCATCGCCTGAAACTCGACCTTTACGTTGACTGAATGCATGCCTATCGTCAATCAAACTTTTAGTCCATTACGATGCTATTTCATTGTTTGTACTATTCATTACTTAAATTGTACGCCCAGCGATCACCTTTATGCGAAAAACTTATTTTGCTAGTCGAAATCATGTCCAAAATTAAGTAGTTAGTCGTCGAAGGGGAGAGAGTCTAGTTATAATGTCAGTCTCACCAAAGTCTAGTTAATTCTTGAAACAAGTGGTCTCAAACATTTTTTGAATGCTCTAACTTTTTGAATTTTCATCCACTAAGGCTGCATAACGAACTTGACTTTCATTCTAGGACACTAAAGAGTATACCAATGGCCAATCCAATAGGTCAATTCTTTCCAAAACTATCGTGCTTACAGACTAAAAATCTACAGACACACCCACAGACAGACAGATATATGCACTGACAGAAGCATTCGCGAAAACATGATTTTCGGGATCAGAAGGTCTCAAAACGTTGACATTTGGCAAAAATCGGTCGGGGTAGAGGGTAAAATTTTACAGAAAAATAGGCTCCAAGGCGATTACGGACCGAAAAAGAGAAAAGTTAAACGAATAGTTGAAGAAAGTAAAAATAAAATAAGAACAGAAGAGAAGAAAATACAAAACGACTTTGAAGGAAGCGAGAAACTGTTATATAAATCTACGAAGGGAAGTGAAAGTTCAGTGTTTGTCAGTATGGGAAATAGCAAAGGTGAAATGCTATATGATACAGACAGAATACTAGACGCTTTCAGATACTCTTTTAGGGAATGATGGGGAGATAAAGATACAGTGCACCACAAATGCAATATAGAACACAATGCGTTAGAAAACTCAACTGAGAAAGTCTGTGCCACTGAGGTAAGGGATATAATTAAGAACTTAAAAAATGACGAAGAACATAAAAATAGGATAAACGTTTTAACTATTGCGTTGTCAAATTTACTCGCCTAAGATCTCTTTCGAAAATTAAAAATAGTCACCCCAAACACCTTCAGAAGACTTTAGTAGATGTCTGGGGTAATTATTTTTAATTTGAAATTGTTTGGCTCATATAGTTGCAGGCAACTGAGATGAGGTTTGATGCATGTACTTGAGCTAACTTTTTGGGGTAGCTCAAAGTTACAGTGAGGATGATTATATAAACTGAATTCTTGGGAAGATGCCTGGAATGGCTATTTTTCATTTCAAATTTTTTTCCCGTTTGAGTTGAAAGCAGCTCAGAAGGAGTTTGTTAAACGTACTAGGGTTGGTTTTCTGAGATTATTAAATATTATTGTAGGTATGGCGATACAAAATAGAATCTTAGGTAGGTGTCTACAGTGACTATTTTTACTTTGAAATTTTTGGGCTGCTTTAGTTGAAAGCAGCTGAGACGGGATTCGTTAAATGTAGAAGGAGTGTTTTTTTTAAAGCTTTTGAATATTATTGTAGGGATCGGAATATCTAATTATGTATTGGAAAAGTGTGTAAGGTGATTATTTCAAATTGAATTTTTTTAGCAGTTCAAGTTGGAAAAAGCTCAGACAGGGTTCAATAAAAGTACTAGGGGTGGTTTTCTGATTCTGTATAATATTATTGTAGGAATAACGATATATGCTAGAGCCTTGGAAAGGTGTCTGAAGTAACAATTTTCAATTCGAAATTTTGTTGTTGCTTTAGTTAAATGCAACTGAGACGGCGTTTGTTAAATGGACTATGAATGGTTTTTTGGACTGTCTAATATTATTGTAGGGATGAACATACCAACTAGGGTGCTGGGAAAGATGTCCAGGTTGACTATTCATAATTTGAATATTTTGTTGCCTGCTTTAGTTGAAGGCAACTGAGACTGACATCGTTAAATGTACTAGGGGTGGTTTTTTGAGGCTGTATTGTATGCTTTTGTTAAAGGTAGTTGAGACGGGATACGTTAAATGGGATACGTTTGTTAAACGTATGCACTGAAATCATCGAGCATTTAATTATGACTCGGGTGTATCGCATTTTTTCAATGGAACTCTATCAACATTTTTTGTAACGTTCACAACAATAAACATTGGAGAAACTAATGAATCGAAAATAAATCAAAGCTTATTATAATGAATTCAGAAGTGTTATAAAATTTGTAATACGTTCAAAATTGTTCAAGAGAATTTAACAGAATTTAAGATAATTGTACAGAATTCAAGAGTTTTTTTTTACAGAATTCAAGATAATTCTACGGAAATCAAGAGAGTTCTTCTAAATTCAAGAAAATTTTGTTCAACTCAAGAGAATTCTGCCAAACGTAAAAGAATTCTACTGAATTGAAGAGAATTCTACTATATTTACGAGATGTTTATACAGAATTTCAGAGAGTTATGAATTATTCAAGGGCATTCTGCCTGACTCTAGAGAATTCTCTTGAATTCGAAAGAATTTTGCTGATTTCAAGAATATTCCGCTGAATTCGAAAGAAAACACGATAATTTGACTAAATTCAACAGAATTCTACCAAATCAAGGAGAATTCTACTGAATGTAAGAGAATTAAACAACGTTTGAGAGATTTTTAGATATGTCAAGAGAATTCTGCTGAATTCAAAAGAATTATACACAATTTGGGAGAAATCTACATATTTCAAGAGAATTCTACTGAATTTGAAAGAAAATACGATAAATTGACTAAATTCAAGAGAATTCTGTCAAGCCTAGGAGAATTCTACTAAATTCAACAGAATTTTGCTGAATTTAATATAATTATACGGAATTTAGGAAAATTTTACATAATTCAAGAGAATCATACTGATTTTACAAAATATTTTTACAGAATTGCAGAGAATCATAATTAATTCAAGGAAATTCTACCGAATACAGGAGAATTCTGAATCATTCAAGCTCTCAGTCTAATTATTCAGGCAATATTCAGAAGAATTCATGAGAATGTTGTCTAATTTGGTTTATTCTGGAAAATATATTTTTTAATTATTGTATCTCGTTGACGTGTGAGGTTATACCATAGAGTCACAACCTACTGGAAAAGTGAACGGAGGAGAAATTATACTAACTGATCCTGTTTATGCACACACTCTTGTCGACGGATCATGGACTGACGACCGTCTAACGCGGGCTTCTGATTGATCAATCTTCAATTGTTAATTACTTGCTAGTTATTAACTTCAGCTAACTTCTTTTATAATAATTTTCGACGCGATTTTTTCGTAAGAATTCAAAAGCATAAAAATGTTTTTTGAATACTGGGACCCCCCCCCCCCGCTCTCCAAACAGACACACACACACATATATATATATATATTTATTATATATTATATTATATTATAT
>JAABKJ010012007.1:0-10615 GCA_011634705.1 Andricus grossulariae
CCCATGGTATTAATAATAATTCATTTACAAAATATTATGCGTATTAAAAATGAAATAAATTTTTTTGATAATTATCATTAATGTTTTTTAAATATTATATAAATTTTAATCCAACTTTTCAGGCGTCAATAATTCAGCTATGATGTACTTAAGGAGTATACATTTGTTTGTTCAAGATTAAAAATTCGAATTTTGAGAAGGTTTTTTGACTCTCCTGAAAAATCGTTAATATTGCGCTTGAGCTATTATGGAGATAAACCCATCAAGTTTAGTTATTCTCGAACGTCCAGGCGCGACCGAAACGAAAATATCAGCGTAGGCAAAAACGAATCAAGAGTTCGGTTGGTGTTGAACCGTATAGAAATATGAGTGCGTACAAAAATGGGTTAGTCCACGCGCCACGGACAAAAACGAGTTAAATCTTTAACTCGTTTTTGCTCATAGCGCGCGGACTAATTCGTTCTTGCGCTGAGAAATAAGCAACCTGCTTTTGCTCCGACTCTTTTCTTAGTTCGCTTTTGTTATCAGCCCCTCATATAATGTACAAAATATGTCATAGCCGTTCTTCTCATGAAATGCGATTATATTGAAATTGATTTATCTTAAGACTAGAAAGCATGCTCATGGGAACGGTCATTCGCAACTTTACCCCATCACCTCTAGCGGTTTTTTACACATGACGTCGAGATAGATTCGACACAAGCGTTTCCAAATGAACTGGTATTAGCTTTTCCATTACAATTGATATTCGATAATAGAATTAAGTCCCGTCACCGCATAAAAGGTTCCAGTTCCCATGAGTTTTTATCCTTTTTTTTAGATTTTTTTTATTATGAATTTTTTTTTCTTCTTTTCTTTCAAATCCAAACACACGTAAAATCATAACATAAGAATGAAATAGAAGAAGGGGAGGAAAAACGTTTATGAATCTCACTGAGCGAATAATCTGAAAACTTTCAAGGCAATTCGCTATCTGAAGCTGATTCTTCCTGGTCATCCGTTCAGTTTGAAGAAGCGTCCATCACAAGTTTTCAAACTATTGAGAGCGCCTTTGAGTGCTTACCGCTTGTTGTCTTGCGTACCCAAGGTGCCACAGTATACTTGCAATGTGAGCACAGCTTCCCACCAGTAGTGCTAACAGACCGCGATTCTTTCAACTGCGCAGGCGTCGCATAAAGAAGGAGTGACGAAGAGAACATCAGTTTTCTTCCTTACTTCATCATTGCGTGACGCCTGCGCAGTTGAAAAAGTCGCGGTCCGTTAGCACCACTGCTTCCCACAAGCCTTGCACCAGTTTTCCATTGACAATACCAACCACCGATCGAATTTGGTCCTGCATTAATCTGAATCCACAGATTATGAACTTTTGAAGACGTATGCCAGGATTGGATTTGTACTCTAATTACAGATCCCCCTTGGCGATGCACAAAGAGTAAGTACATACCGTCATTCGATAAGTATTCGTCAGTGTAAGATTTGGCCTACTTCATCTGGTCAATTGCAGCATACAGTTGGCAATTATTTCGTCGTCTGGATTGTCACTAGCTCGTGGGAGTTGGAAGGCATTACATAGAGCACAAACTATCCCAACACCTTCACCAATATATGGTATTTGTCTGTTTTAAAGGACATCATTAAGAGCTTTCCATGTTTTTATTAGCCCATTTCCTGTGTTGCTTGCCTTCTTTTAGAAAGTGTGGCATCTTAGAAAAAAGACCCAGTTCTTCCAACAGTGACAAGCAATCTCTGAAACCGCGATCAATTACAATGAAGTAATTTTATTTTGATCATCTGCGCAGTTTGGCAGTTTCGGATTGAAGCAAACTAGAGAAAATACTGGCGTCATTATATTTTCCATTTGCAAAATATGGGCCTAAAACATCTAGAGTGTAGCCAGTGGTCGTTACCAGCATCATTGGTTTCACTGAATGTCGCCCTTTATGCAGGGGAAAAGTTTTGGTTTGTAAACAATAATTCTAGCTTGTTATAGGAACACGTAAGTTCCATCGGCTATAAGAGCCGAGGAAATCTGGAATAAAAGACGTCATCATCTTTGCAGCCGCAATTGCTCTACTGACTTTTTCTTCTATCTATTGCGAAGTGAGTAGACAAGATAAAATGCGAAGGACCAGTACGCAACTTCATCAAGGGTAGTGCAAAACATTTTTGCGTAGAGCAATTCACAGTTGAGGGTATTTTGTCTTCTACAGATTTGGCAACATGATAGAATTGCTCTTTTGTCAGACCCGTGAGTCTATGACAATCTTCATCAGTCATCAAAGAGCTATCATCGAAATCTATTCCTTCTTTTCTTGCCTTTTCTAGTAGACTTTCTCACAGACAATAAGAAATTCTGTTATCATTTCTGCATCCCTGGAAGTGAACGGCAAGGTATTGATTGTATTCATTGCACTTTCAGTCAAAAAAGAATCTTCTTTCAAATGGCTTGCGCAACACTTTGCGTTTAGTGGTATGGCCATTCCAGTTTCTATGCACTCTTTCAATCTAGCTCTGGGTGTAATTCTATGACGACAATCATTCGAATCTTTGCAGACGATGAAAAACTAATGCAGTCATAATGCCCCTTCTTATTAGCAATTCCAATTTCTTTGTACTTGTTGGATCATCAGAATGATCTAATATGGATTTCTCAGCCTGTTTATTTTCCACAGTATCATGAACGTTTTCAGGCTCCGATTTCTTCCTAATTAGTGGAGGCAGCGTAGTCCAAAACTTTATGTTATCTAACATCGGTTTGTTAAAGCTGGGATTTGAATAATTTTTTTTTTGAAATGTTCCAAATTGAAAGTACTAAAAGTTTTACCATGTTTAAATTTCCGCTCTAAATGCAAAATTGAAAAAAATACCTGAAATTTGAGGGAAAAAAAGTTGAACGTAATGAATTGATTTTTTTACTTAAAGATGAAAAAATATAATTAATTATCAAACGTTATTAATAATGAGACATTTAGTTAGGATTTTATTAATTGCAACATTGCAAAAAATAAAAAAATACCTGAAATTGAAGAAAAAAGAGTTGAACGTAATGGCTTGGTTTTTTGCTTAAAAATGAAAAATAATAATTGATTAATAAAAATATTCAATAATCAGATATTTAATTAAGATTTTATGAATTGCAGCATTGCAAAAAATCCAAACTTACTTAATTAATAATGAGACATTTAGTTAGGATTTTATTAATTGCAACATTGCAAAAAATAAAAAAATACCTGAAATTGAAGGAAAAAGAGTTGAACGTATTGGCTTGGTTTTTTGCTTAAAAATGAAAAATAATAATTGATTAATAAAAATATTCTATAATCAGATATTTAATTAAGATTTTATGAATTGCAACATTGCAAAAAATCCAAACATACCCGAAATTTAAGAACATAATTTTAACGTGAATGATTGTTTTTCTTTGCTTATGAATGAAGAATAATAACTAATTATTAAAAATAATAAATAATTAGATATTTAATTGAGATTTTATTGATTAGAATTCACACCAATTCCAAATATGTTATTGTACATGAAAAAAATTCTCTGCAAAAAATATAGGAATATGATACAAAAAAGAAATAGAGAAAATTATTTTAAACATTATTGACACGTAATCTCTGCTATATTTTTACATATTTGTATCAACTTCTTCATCTTCCAGTTCATTGCTACCAACAACTGTGACCAATTGGAACAATTTATGCCGTTGCATTCGGAACAGGCTTGTGTAAAGAAAAGTCCACTTTCCCTGCATCCAACATTTCTTCCACAACCTTGTTTAAACAAATTCTAATTGTTTAAATTGTGAATTGTTGTTTTCAGCCTGCTGCACGCACAATTCAGTATAGCTTGATGGGCACACAAAATTATTTGAAATTTTTTTTATAAATAAAAAATGTTCAACTTATGCATTATTCTGTCTTACAGGTCTGTATTTTTTGAACGCACTCCGCAACTGCATAAGCGATACATAAGCAATACATAAGCGATGTTTCTCTACAGAAAATTTCCTAATTAACGTGAACCTCAAAAAATCTCAAATAAAAAATTTCCGGATATTTACTTTACATGTTTAGTATGTGAAAAAAATTAAGTAAATCCAAAAATGTTCGGTCCGATGCAAGATAAATACCTAGCGTGCCTCCACTAAAGAGCCACTATACGACAGGAATATCACACTTTAGACCATTAAAAAGTTCTGTTATAATTTCTGCGTTCATGGAAGTGAACGGTAAGGTTTTAGTTGCATTCATTGCACTTTAGTCAAAGAGATTCTTCTTGCAAACGGTTTGTTCAACATCTTGCATTTCGTAGTATAAATAAAAAGAATGCTCAAACACATAAAAAGTCTCGAAGACACATTGGAAGGGACCTCCAAGTCACACGAAAACTCGGGGCATGGAAATATTGTTCTTTTTCACTGGTTTCATTATACAGTTGTCAACTGTTTGCAATATTTTACTTTTTGTCATCATACTGTCGACAGCTTTTGCTATATCTTTTATTCATATGAGGTGGTACATGTGACTATTGTAGATTCAAGTAATTTTCACATATTGCACAACTAGCGAAGTGTTCATTTGTTTGTTTCACAACAATCATCTCATTCCATTCAGGTTTTAATTGATATTCATTCGACTCATTTATTGTGATTCAAAATTCCGAAGCAAAAAGGGTGCCCTTCTTGTAACGCACGCTTGAAGTCAGGTCGTCGCTTGTCTTCAATTAAAGATGAAGCAATGCTGGCTAAGTCGAAAAACATGCATCATCGTGCAATAACACTCGAGGAAAAAAATTGTTGATTTAAATAACACCTGACAGTTTCAAAAACAAATTGGTTCAAATTTCGATAAATTTAGGATATAAAGCATGATTGGTAAACAAATTTTTGATTAACAATATCTAGAGGACGACTGTGAATTCGTGAAAGCATCTCATACCGTCGGATTCAGGGGACCATTCTGCACAATATCCATTAAAAAAATTCCGGGGACCCTTTAGGTCATACCACCTGTCCTATGTAGCTCCCGTGACTCCTGGACTAATGCAACGATCCAGCAAAAGTCTAGTGTACCCTGCCGACACTTTTCATTCTCCTTGGCTGTGATGTTCTTGTCGGCTGTTGCCGAAAATACGATAACGAGCATGATTCGTTTTTCAAAGTCCAGGAGAAATATGTTAGGTCTCGAGTGCGTGTCATAGAATCGAGGTCCGTCTATATTAATTGAGCAATCCAAGATAACGTCACTTTGTCAGGAAGGTTAGTTTTTGTGGTATTTCTGCCCTTATCACGAAGTAGTAGCAAATAGACGCAAAGCTAATGCATTTGACACAAAAAAGTGTGGCAACTTTTTCGGAATAGTTGGGGCTATATATTTTGGGAGTCAGGAACCGTTACAGAGCCGGCGGAACGCAGGTTATCTATCTTTCTCGCTCCTCAAGGAGCGTGAATGTAAAGGAATTAGAGTAAGCGAGACACTCGCATGTGGAAAACCGTCGTCTGTTTTCCACATGCGAGTGTCTCGCTTACTCTAATTCTTTTGCACTCACACTTCTTAAGGAGCGAGAAAGACAGATAACCTAAGTTCCGTCGGCCCTGCTCAAGGAAGATAATAAATATTGATCTCGTACCAAGGGACCAATAAGAAGAGAAATTAAGAAACAACGTGTAAAAAAAAAATGGTAAGGACACTCTTGCATCCAGATACTACAACCCCCACGCGCGTCTGTAGGACCTTCTCTCGGAGAACAGAGTATACAAAACCTACTACGTATAAGGTCGGCCGGGCGGCCGAACATAAGATTTTACTAAAAAAGCGAATCCAATCCTTCAGCCAGTGCTTACAATTTTCCACGAGGCACTTTAACTTTTTAATTATGATGCAATACAGGGCTTCAAACCCCGTGAGTTTCTCCTTCCGTACGAAATATAATTATGTCAAGTATTTAACAATCGAAATGTTGGCCCTACTTTAGTCCTGCATGATTCCATTTAAGGCCTCCTTTAGTCCTGCTTAGCCCTCCACTTCCTCTTTTGAATCCCATTGGACCTCGATGCCCTCTTTTGATTCAACTTACTTCCTGAAGAACTATGTGCTTTTCTCGTATTTATATAATTTAATTATTCTATTTAATTACATATTTGTTATAGTTAGTTAATTACTTAATTTGTTAAAATGCCTGATAAAAACAGTCGTGGTATATCAGGCAGAGCTATAAAATTGGTTTCTCTGAAACTCGGAAAAAGTCAATACAAATTTGAAATTCGTTAATGTCTTCGGTTCTGTTTTTGATGGGGAAAAACTTATGGCACATTATTTATTAGCCCAATTTTGAGTATTCGAACCATAGCACAAAAATAGAAATTTGTAGTATTTTTCAGAAAATGTAAAAAAAAAATATCTTTTGCTGCAGATTTGACTAATTTCACATTTTTGTTAGAAAAAATTATATATGTACATATATTCTACTAGAAATTGGGTTTGAGATTGTCAATCATTGTGAATCACAGTAATATTCAATGATGTAGATTCTGAAGAGTTTTTTTATGGGAATAATAAAAAAGTCCTTCTTTAAAATTATCTAAAAATTTCAACCTAGTTTATTTTTTATTTCATAAATAATGGCACCTTTGACAAGCCAGCGTTCAAGAAGCACATAAACAAATGCGCTTTAAACAAAATCTGATTCATTTTTTATAGAATTTTGCAATTTTCTTTACAACGCCAATTTTATGATAAGCATTTATTCATTCAAATTTCATTTGCGAGGATTAAAGTATACTTTTCACTCATATTGTACTTTGTGTAGTTGTACACTTCAAATTTTTTGGTTCATAATAATATAATTTATGATGACAAAAACTATTGTTTCGATTGCCCTTTTGTTTCCGAGAAAATAATAATCTAGAATAGTTTTTCAGGTACAGAGCTCGAAATCTTATAAGGTGAGAAGTAACGTCACACGAGAAGATGAAATTTTACTCCTAGACAAACAGGCGGACATCAAAAGTATAGGGCTAATTTTATAGTCTGATTATATTTTCATGAGAAACAGCATTTCTTTCTTACAACAATTTTTAATTGACACCCATTAAAACCAATTGCAACAATTAGTGAACTGATAAAAAGAATTTCGAAAGTGATCAATCTAATCTCTGAATAATAAAGTTTATTCTAAAAATTGTGGTAAAGAAACAATGTTGTTTTTAATGAAAATATAACCAGATTATAAAATGTATCCCCATACTTTTGGTGTACATGTGTTTGTCCTGGGGTAAATAGTTATGTGACGTCACTTTTCGTCTAGAGGATTTCGCGGGCTACAGCAGGGCCTAAACAGACGACTTAGGAGGACTTATTAAGGGATAAATTTTTATTAAATTAGGCCCTCTTTTAGCCCTGAAAGTGTGAAAAATTGACTTTTGTGCCACTTTGGAGGAGTAAAAGAGGGCTTAATCTAATACAAATTAAGACCTCTACAAGCCCTGCTAAGTCCTATTAAGTCCTACAATTTAGAGGTCTAAAAGAGGGCTAAAATTTCGACTCGGGTTTAAGTAACTGTCAAGAATGATCAGGGCTGCCGCACAGTCACTTTGGTTACTTTTTTTTCTCAAATAACTTCCTAGTCACTTTTTTAAGATAAAGTGACTTTAGTCACTTTTCTTAATAAAAAGAGCACTTAAGTCACTCTTCTTCAAATAAATTTTCCCATGAATTCAGTCTTATATCTATTTCAGAATTTTCTTGAATTGTTTTGTAACATTTGAGAGTAATTTATAATATTCCTATAATTTTTTAAATATTTAAATAAGTAGAAGGGATTTCTAAGGATTTTAAAATATTTCAAGGGATTTTCAAGGGGTTTAAAAAGTTTCGAGGGATTCGCAAGATTTCAAAGGATTTGAAATATTTTAGGATATTTTTTAATTTTCCCAGGAATTTTGAATAGATTTCAACAATTTGAAGATTTTAAAGATGGTAGAGTATTTAAAAAAATTTCCAGCTATTTTCAAGAGCTTTAAAAAGTTTTGAAGGATTTTAAGAAATTTCGAAGGTTTTGAAATATTTTCGGGTATTTTGAAAGATTCCGATAATTTCAAGGGATTTTGAAGGAGTTTAGAGCATCATTGATACATTCAAGAAATTTTCAAGATCTTCAAACAGTTTCAAGGGATTTTGAAAGATTTCAAGGTATTCAAAATAATTTTCATCGGGTTTAAAAGAATTCACTAGAACTTCGGAAGATATAGAACGATTCTATAGGATCTATAATGTTTTAGGATATTTGAAAAGATTCCAAGAAATTTTCAATTGATTTCAATAATTTTAAGGACTTTCGAAGAATTTTAAAGATTTTAGGGTATTCTTAATAGATGCAAAGAAATGTCCAGAGGTTTAAAAAATTTCAACGGATTCCAAAAGATTTAAGAAGATTTGAAATATCTTAAGGTATTTTGAAAACTTACAAGTGTCTTTCAATTTCTTTAAGAAATTGCAAAGGATTTTAAAAGATTTTAAAGTATTTGAAAATTTTTAGGGTATTTTAGAAGATTTTAAGCATTTTCAAATAGATTTTAATTATTGTAAGGAATTCCAAAAGATTTGAAAGATTGCCAGGTATTTTTTTTTTATTCTCAGAAATTTTTAAGAGCTTTAAGAAGTTTCAAGGGATTTCGAAAGATTTCAAGTGATTTTATTAGATGACTGAGGCCTTCAATGATTTTAAGAGATTTTAGAAGTTCTAATGTAATTTTAATGAATTCTCCATGATTTCAAGAAATATTATCAGATTTCATATAATTTCACGAGATTTTATAATATTTTAATCTATTTCAAAGAATGTATTCACAAGAAATGAGGGATTTCGAAGGATTTAAAAGAATTTCGAATATTTCAAAGTATTTCAAAATATTTTCAAGAATATTAAAGAGTTTAGGTTATTTTAAAAGACCCTAAGGAATTTGTAATTGATTTCAATAATTTCCAGGTGCTTCAAATAATATTAAAGATTTTAGGGTATTTTTTTATCTAAAAAGATTTGGAAGGATTTTAAAAATGCAAGGAACTTGAAAAGGTTCTAAGAAATTTTTAATTCAATTCTATAATTTGAATAGATTTCAAGGGATTTGAGGGTATTTTTAATACACAATTGCACGGGATTTTTTAAGGTTTTGATGAATTTCAAAGAATTTATTCACAAGAATTGAGGTATTTCGAAGAATTTAAAAGATTTTTAGATATTGCAAGGTATTTCAAAATTTGTTTGAAAAATTAAAAGATTTCACGATATTTTTAAATAATTCAAGGCATTCTGAAGAGCTTTAAATAGTTGCAAGGGATTTCATAACATTTCAAAGAATTTGAAAATTTTAGGAATTTAAAAATTTTAGGGAAATAAAAAAATGCAAAGGAATTTTTAATGATTTAAATAATTTGAAGGAATGCCAAAGGGTTTTTAATATTTTGGGGTATTTGGAATTTTAGAATTCACCCTGAATTCTTATTAATTTATGCTGAATTCTTTTTAATTCTTTAGAATTCTTTGGAATTCTGTTGAATTTTTGTAATTCACCCAAATTATTGTAATTTCATCAAATTCTTTTGAATTTCTTAAAAAAATTTGAACTCATTTCAAACTTTACTAAACCTAATGCATTTGTTCATATTTTTGAATTGTTTTCAATTCACTTGATTTTCTTTTATTCACCACGTGAATTTTAAGAATTTTATCGAATTCTTCTCATTTCCCTTAAATTCATCTGAATTCACTCCAACTTGACTGAAATCAGTAGAATTTTTTAAAATTTCAAACAAATTTTCTTTTAAATTAACAAGAACATTAGTCACATTATTAATACACATTAGTCACTTTTGATCACTTTTTCGGTTCACTTCTTTTTACCTTTTTCACTTTTTTCAGGTAAATTAGGCTGTGCCAATCCTGAGATTAATAAATTAAACATTTATAAATTAATAAAATGTTTTTATTCCATTTATAAAAGATTTTATATTAATTATATAATTTTATATAAAAAACTATACATAGTGTTTGTAAAATCTCGCACTCATTAGCTAGAATCCAGAAATCCTTTCATAACTTCCAGTCGAGTTATTTCAGAGATGAATTTTAAAAATGTCCTATTTAACATATTCTGACTTCACTACCAACGCATAAAAGAATTTAACGACCTGAAAAATTTAACGAAGATATTTCGCACGCTATTGTTAATTTTATGACAAGCTAAATTTGATAGAATATACAATAATTAAGGCTCATTTTTAATTAGGGATTTATATATTCAGAAAAAGTCAGAGGGATGGCTCTCCTATAAAGGCCTGTAGAATAAATTTGTCATGAGATTTGAAGGCTTCTGAGTGGCAGCGCTGGCTGTACTTTTAGGCCGACAATTATTCAAATGCATGGGGAAAATACAAATTTTATTTATTTTAATTGTTAAAATACGTTTTTTGCATATATTTACCTCGGAAAAATATTTTGTAGCATATTAAATATCCAACAAATTAATAAGTACGAATGAAAAGTGAAGAAAACATTATTTTGATGATTAAATACGAATACACTTTTCACAGAGTACCAATAATAATTCTAC
>JAABKJ010012008.1:0-10615 GCA_011634705.1 Andricus grossulariae
GTATTTTGAACCGGAAAAAAGAACGACAGCTCCAACCAATCATAAATACGAGTTTCCGGACAACAATATTTACAAATTGTTTCAAGTAATTTCGAGATGGATCGAGAAATAATCGAAAATGGCGCCATGCGCTTTTTAATATAAGAATTCTATGGCGTTATTCATAAAAATTCGAAAACAAAAAATTTCACTTCATTTTCGGACCACCCTATTATCCGCTGTGGGGAGGTTTCCCCTGCGGTATATAATTATGTATGCCTGTTGTATGACTAAATTGAAAGAATGCAAAAGAACATAAGCAAAACAGTTCTTGACCAATTTGGGAGACACTTCGGATTTTAATGTATAGTATTATTGCCTCAATTACTTATTAAATATCGTCATATGGTCAGTCCTGTTTTTGCTTATAAAGAATGAATCATTTTGCACACAAGGCAATGATCACTTTCCACCTTCGTCGGTTTCAAAACGGTCTTTATTCGCCGTATGGCTAGATTTTCCATTTATGGTCACCCATAGTGCCTCTCGCGTCGAAAACATGACCTTAAACTGAATTTCTGCCTATGCAATCTTTCGGATTGCGAAGTACGAGACGAAAATTAAATGAAGTCGGAAGAAATTGAATTATTTTCAAATTATTTCACCGAGTCATAAATAAGAGCCCCTTTTCTCTAGTTGCGAAAAAAAAGGCCTCGAACATTTGATGGCCAAAGTTTCTAGTTGGCTTGAATCATTGGTAGGAGAAGTTCTATATACCTAATAAAGTAATTATTTCAGGGCAAGTAACTAAGAGAGAAAAAAAGTGGTTAGATTCACCATGTAAGCGATAAAATATTCAGTCCATTTACTTATAAGTTGAGGTGACTATAATTAATCCGGAGAATTAACCACACAATGCAACATTTGAAATACAACTTTTACATGCATCTTTCAATTCAGTATTATGTTATATAATGAATAATAATATTGTAGTTTAAATAATATGAGTTCAATAATATTATATATTAATGATAAAATAATATTATATTTGTTGGTTAGTGAAATACATATTTTACAAAGTAGTTCAAGTTTCAACGCAGTAACTTAATTTTCAACTAAGAAGGTTCATTTTCTCCCAGAAAAGACGAATTTTTACCAAAATACATTTATTTTTAACCAAATAGTTGAATCTTCAACAAAAAATTTTACTTTCAAACAAGGAAGATGAATTTTAAACATCGCTAAATTTGTTACCAAAGAGGAGAATATTTAAAATAATTTTTTTAAACTAGTAATATAGTTGTATTTTGGCAAATTTACAGTTATATATTAGCAGTCTGAAATTTATTTTAGAAACATCTATAATTTCCAAATACCCCCGAAAATTAATCATTCAATTATATAAATTCTTTTTCCATAAAAGAGGTTACAAATAATTTCTAACCATATGGTTCTAAAAAATGTTGAAAAGCGAAATTCAAGTTTTGAAAAAAGACAACTATTTGATAATATACAACTATAAATTTGCTAAAATACAACTATATTACTAGTTGAGAAAAAATTATTTTTAATATTTTCCTCTTTGGTTCAAAATTTAACAATTTTGTTAAAAATTCATTTTTTTTTAGTTGAAAATTCATCTTCCTTGATTGAAAATAAACTTTTTCTGCTTAAAATTCAACTATTCAGTTAAAAATTCATGTATTTTTGTGAAAATTCGTCTTTTTGGTAGAAAATTAATCTTCATGGTAGAAAATTAAACTACTTGATTGAAAGTTGAAAAACTTTGTAGAATATTGTTGAACATTTAATTGATTGTTGGAAATTCACTTTTTTTGTAACAAATAATTTTTTTGAACCGAAAATTTAATTATTTTACTTTTGGTTGAAATTTCTAATCTTTTGTTGAAAATTCGTCTTTTTTGATTGGATTCAACTTTTTTTAATTTTAAATTAAACTTTTTTTGGTTAAAATATCAACTATTTGGTTAAAAATTAATGTATTTTTGTGAAAATTCGTATTTTTTGGTAGAAAATTAATTTTTGTTGTAGAAAATTAAACTAATTCATTAAATGTTGAAATACTTTGTAGAATATTGTTGAATATTTAATCAATTGTTGAAAGTTCGCTTTTTTTGTAAAAATAATTTTTTTTTAGTTGAAAATGTAATAATTTTATTTTTGGTTACAAATTTATAGTTTTTAATTAAAAATTTAACTTTTTGGTTACAAGTTAACTTTTAAATTAAAAATTCATATTTTCAGATTTTAAATTCAACCATTTTGTAAATAATTCGCCTTTTTGGCTTGAAAATTCGACATTTTGGTTGAAATTGTTTTTTCTGTTGACTGAAAAATTTTCTTGATTGAAATTTCTAATCTTTTGTTGAAAATTCGTCTTTTTTGGTTATTCAACTTTATTTAATTTGAAATTAAAAATTTTTTGTCTAAAAATATCAACTATTTGGTTAGATATTCAACTATTTGGTTGTAAATGCAACTGCTTGGTGAAAAATTAATTTGTTTCTTAAAAATTAATCTTCTTGGTTGAGAATTCATCATCTTGGCTAGATAATTTAACTATCTTGATGAAAATTCGTTGTTTTTTAATTAAAAATATAAATATTCTATTTTGAGTTCAAACTTTAACTATTCCATTTTTGTATAAAATTTAAGTATTCCATTCTTGTTTGAAAAATTATCCTCTTTCCTTGAAAATCCAAATATTAGGTTGAAAATTTATGTAGTTCATTGAAAATTATTAATTTAGAGATTAAAAGTCAACTTTTTTCTAAAACGTACGATTTTTTAAATAGAAAATTCAACTGTCTTCAACAAAATTATTTTTTTGGGCTTGGAAATTTAACAACTTGGTTGCTATTTTTTTGACAGAAAAAACTTTCTTGACAGAAAATACACTTTCTTTTGATAAAAATTAATCTTTTTGGTACAGAAATTAATCATTTTGGTTGAAAATTTAACAATCTTTTTCAAAATTTTTTGTTTTTTGTATTGAAAATTGAAATATTCTATTTTTTTAATTTAACTTTTCCATTTTTAGTTTAAGATTTAGGTATTATATTTTTAGTCGAAGATTCTACAATTTGATTGAAAATTCGTGTTTTTCACTGAAAATTTATCTTTTAGGTTTTAAAATTCAACTTTAAACAAAAATCGCCTTTTTAGCATGAGAATTGAACTATTTGGTTCAAAATTCATTTTTTTGTTGTTGAAAATTTAATTATCTTTTTGGGAATTTTTTTACATTTTTTTATTTAAAATTTAAATATTCTATTTTTTTTTAATTTAACTTTTCCGTTTTTAGTTCAAGATTTAGGTATTCAATTTTGAGTCGAAAATTCTACTATTTGGTTGAAAATTAACTTTTTTGTTGAAAATTGATCTTTTTGGGTTTGAAACTAAACTATTTGGCTGTCTAAACTGCTTGGTTCAAAATTTAACTTTTTCTTGTAAAAAATTTAACTGTTTCGTAAAAAATTAATCTCTTTTGGTCGAACTATTTTGTTGCAAATTCATCTCTTTTGGTAGAAAAATGATCTTTTTTGATTGAAAATTAAACAGTTTTATAGAAAATTAAACTATTTGGTTAAAAAATTACTTTTTTTGAAAATTCAATTGTTTTTTTTTTAATTCATATTTTTGGATTGAAAATTCAACTGTTTTATAAAAAATGTTTTATTTTCTTGTTCAAAAACTCGTCTCTTTTATTTGATAATCTATTTTGTGGAAAATTAATACTTATTTATCGGTTATATGTCATTTTTTTATTGAAAATAAAAATCTTTTTTTGTCAAATTACCAACTAATACATTTTTCGTGGAGAATTTATCTTTTTTGGTTAGAAATGAAGCTACTTGGTTTACAGAATTTTTTATTAAAAATTAATTTTTTGTTATTGAAGATTCATCATTTTGTTGGAACTTCATCTATTTGATTACAGATATAAATATTCGGTTGATTTATTATTTTTTTTTTTAAATGAAAATTTAACTATTCTATTTTTTATTGAAAATTGACCTTTCTTACTTAATAATTCAACTATTTGGTTAAATTTTTTTTTTCAAATTTAATCGTTTTGTTAAAAATTCACATATTTGGATATGAATAAAATATATAAGTACCCAGGCGGAAATATTATATATAGTTTATATAAAGTGTGAAGTATTATATATAATTTTCATTTGTTTTATATAACAAATGCATGAAACAAATGAATATTATATATAATACTAAACACTATATATTCAATTGTTTTGTTACAAATTCATATTTTTGGATTTCTTAGTTGTTTTTACAACTATTTGGTTAAAAATGCATGTATCTGGTTCGAAATTCTTATTTTTTCATAAAAAATTAATCTTCTTGGTTGATAATTTTAGGCGTTATTTGAAAACTGTTTCTGAAATTAATTTTTAAATTTCAAATGTTCAGACAAATTAATCCACAGAATTGACTACATAAAAAATGTGTTTTAAACCATATGGTTAGAAATAAAAGGTTGCAATCTCTTTAATAAAATAAAAATGTATATAATTGAACGATTAATATTAAAACATATTTGAAAATTGTATCTAAAATAAATGTTTAAACTTTAAATACTTCAATCTAACTATTTACAAGTTGACGTGATTAATCTCAAGAATGAACGACAAAAACCAAATTCTTTTAACCATATGTTTAAAATAATGATGTGTAATCTCTTTTCTAAAAGAACAATTTATATAACAGAACTATTAATTTTAGAGAAGATTTAAAAACGAGTTTGGAAATTGTTTCTAAAATAAATTGTTCAAATTTACACTTTCCAGTCTTACCTGTTGCTCACAGTTCTGATAATACACTTGGAAGGATAATAAAAACCGGTTTTTTGACTGAAATTTAAGTTTGCAATTCAGGTTTTATGTCTTGTGCAAAATTGAAAAGCAGCACTTATATAAAAGGGTCTTAATAATTCTATAGACTTATTTATAATTTTATGGTTTAATCAAAATTACACACTCTTATTTATCGTTATTGAAACTGAAGTGCCATCTGCTTAGTTGGCTTTCATTTCTCTCATCAAGCTCGGCATTCATATATATATATATATATATGTATGTATGCATGTATGTATGTATATTATTATTCAAGAGACGTGTTTTCTACAGGGTAGGAGGAGGCCGATAATAAAATATGTGCAATTTAAAATTTTTCTTTTACTCACCACTTTTGTAGATTGGTGAAACGTATCATTTACTTTCTGAATGTTGATTTCAGAAAGGCAGAATTGTTTGAATATTTTGTATCCGGTTTCTAAATGAAAATCGGGCAGAACTCCTATATGCGAACCTTGGGTGAAAAATGCCGAATTGCATTTTCCATTTCTTATTAGTCTTCCTCCGCGGGACTGCTTTCGAATAAATCGTTGACCAATCACTTATGATATCCGTACGCATACGGTCAAAGATCTTTTGGCAACTGATGCACATTTTTGTACAGATTGACTAAGACGGTCGAGTGCATTATAACTTTTATTTCTAAATAAATAAAGTTAATCGTTTTTTAATTTCATCGAGTATCATAAGTAGCATTGGTACTTTAGCGCTTTTTAATTGCTATTTTATAATTTATTTTGAATTACTACTGTTGCTTTATAATTTATTCTGAATTATTCTTTTTAAATGTTACCCTCTGTATTCCTGCCTCTCAATTTATTTCAGCTAATTATGTAGGTGCAGGTTTATGTAGGTGTACAAACAAGCGCCTCAACAGATTAGCTTCGCGTGTGTGTGCATCTGTGCATGGGACAGTGTGCGCCTTATACAGATTAGCGTCGTCGCTGTCACGCTTATTTAAATCTAATAATAATATGATCTTAAACCATCTGTACAATTAATGGGCATTGGGCAAGTTAGGTGCCAATTGTACATAAATATAAATATATGACTAGCATCTAACAATTCACTCCCTTTTATGATCGTCGTCTCTTAATTATCGTATTACTGGGTAGTTATATAATAATTTTTGAATTTTGTTTCCTGTTCGAAAATAATTTATTATTCATTTTTATACAAGTAAATTAAATGCAATGAAGAAGTGTTTTTGATTTTTTCTTCAACGAGCTTTTAGTGACATATTAAAATAATTTGTTCTCTTATTTTCCTGGTGTGCTGGGAGCTTGGCGTTAAAGAACACCTCTATTGGTCCTCAAGTTGAGCAGACTTGCAGTTCCACTTAGGGTGAGACTTCCTTCCAGAAACCTCAAAATGGTATGAAATTTCATGGTTAATGTAAAAAGAAACATATGTGGGAATTTTTCGTTCTTTTGTGACAACATAAAATTCGCTTTTGCAAGACAGTATTTCAGGACAATCCACGAATATTCTCGTTACTGTAACATCCACTATGTACGTGCTCATAACATGATTGGACATCTAGTACTTGGAATGCACTTATTTTATTATGTGCTGACCAACCCCAAGATTTCTACTTTGGTAGAGTTGTTAGTTAGTCGACCACCAGCTCGGAATAAAATATTCAAAGCTGACGATCAGCTTAAACATGTATGATCAGAGTAGAATATGTGCGGGGTACGTGGAATAATAAGGAACAGTGTACATACTCCATATTTAAATATGAAGTTTTGTAACCGTAAAACATTTCTGGCACCAATAATTCAAGAAGGTAAAATTGTGCTTTATATTCCCAAAACAACAATTGTTCAATAAGAACTTATTAATATATTTTAGTTTTTTTTTCCATTTTTAACTGGTTTATGGACATTTGAATACCAATGTGTTCAATAGGTGTTTTATTTCGACTATTTGGATTTTACTTAGCTATTTGTTTACTTATGATTTTTTTCTTTTTTTCGGCCTAGTTAATTTTAATTTGGGTAATGTAAGTGCGTCTATATGTTCAGAAGGGATACGGATTTATAGGTTCAAGATGAAATCAGGATGAATTGATACGTCAAATAGAAAGTTGCTTTTCTTTTGTTAGAAATTACGTTTATTCGGCCATTCTCTAATTATTGTCGACTGAACAATTCCTTCCTTTGATTTTTAACCACATATCGTGAGGGGGCGTTTATTTTGTGCTGTTCATGACACATGGTGATTTTAACGTTAACCCTACAATTTAGAGGTTGAAAGTTCATGTATTTTATGTTATGGTAACGAAGTTAATGATTCTCCTTAATTCAAATCCTCGCAGCTTTTCTGATCTTCCTTATTTAAGGCATGGAAAAGGTTCTTTAACTTATTGTTACATCCCTCTAGTCGAGTTCATCAACGTATCATGTTTTTATTGCCATGAACACGTATGGTATCAAACATATCTTTCTTGATATCGACCATTAGGAGTAATCAGGATTTGCGCTCTTTTTTTCTTGGCATTTCCAGAGGTTTTGAAGTCAAGGCTCTCTGTAGCCACTATAGGAGCTTAGCTATATAGAATTGATTGTTACTTACCATAAGAAAATACACAAGGAAATTTAAAAGAAATTTAGGACGGCTGAATCTCTGGAAATCCTACACTGTAAAACATTTCTTGGAAAATTTTTCCCAAAATTGTGTTGACGCTAATTTCCACACATTTTGTGGAATTTTCCCCAAATTTTAATGGCGAAAATTCCTCAAATATTCGTGTGGAACATTAACCAATAAGTGGTGAATTTCACGAAAGATTTTATGGGGAAAATTCTCTATGCTATTGTGAAATATTAACTAAAATTTCGGGAAGTTTCACGGCATTAATGTAGGGAAAATTTCCCAAAATTCATGGAACTTTGCTTAAAACTTTGTGAATATTGATACTCGTTATTTAGGGAAATCTCCCTAAACTCTTTTGGAATATTAACCAAAAAGTGGTGAATTTTCCCCAAAATTTTATGGGAAATATTCCTTATGTTATTTTGTAATAGCTTAAAAATTTCGGGAAGTTCCCGAAATTTTATGTGGGGCAAATTCCCCAAAATTTATGTAATACTAATATAAAAAAACGAGGGTCAGCTCGACCGTAGCAATGGAAGAACCGCCTTGTTAATCATCATGTTGTTGTTCACGGTTGCCTCTGCACCAGGTAACTATGCTTTGCTTCGTGTCGACTACTTTCTTAAACACTCGACGCGTCATTCCTGTTGCGAGAGAGGTGGCACGTCGCGCCCTGGCGGAGTTCTCATGAAATGTCAGCTCAGGGCGGCAAGATTAAAAAAAATCAAAAACTTTTTTTGTAGATTTTGATTATTATTTTTAGAAAAATTTTATTTCTTATACAAAACCATTAAATTAATAATTATTCATTAGAAATCGAAAGAAATTTATAAAAACTTGAAGCTTTCTATGGCGAACTGTTGAAAAATCTACAATTTTCTATAATATTATATGAAAACGATGGAAAGAAATCTTTGAGATGACTATAACATTAATAAATCTTTTTTCCACGAAAAGTCAGCAGGAATCATTCAATTTCTCAAATTGTAGGGAATATTCCCAATCTTTGGTATGAATTGCCGTAAGTTTCGGGAAATTTCACCAAAAATTGTAGGTATTATTTAATTTCCTAAATTGTAGGGAATTTGCCCCAATTTTTTAATGAATTATAAGAACTTTGAGGAAAATTTCGAAATTTTTTACAGTGTAACTAACTCAGTCCTCGTGCTGGAAAATGGTAGTGGGAGAAGAGGATTGGCTGAAGCTCAAGTATATATTTACCTGAATCATTCGAAATAATATGTCGAATTTTAAGCAAAAATAATTTTCTTCTAATACCATTTACAAAATTTGAAGTGTGAGGTTAATGGTTGCTGAAACAATGTCGAAATTAAAAAATTTAGGATTTCAATCTTAAAAACTGATCTGAATTAACAGTTTAACATGCATTTCATTGTAAACGTTAACTAAAATAGACATATGTGTAAGCTCAAAGCCCGGGAACAATTATTATTCATGATCTAGCAATATTACACGTGCGCCCCTGCGCACGGGAAACTTTGCATTGTCAATTAATACTATACGACCATAAAACAGAAGGACTAGGATTCCAATTTCAAGTTGTACATTTCAATTACTTTAAAAAAATCTGAAAAGCAGAGTTTGCAATGTTTAATTTATAACATTATGAAATTTAAAATACTTCAACTTTTAATGCCTACTTTTTGCATGATATTTTTTTTTTGACCACACATTGTTGTTTTTACACACAGATTAATGTGAAAGGGCTTGTAAATTTAGAAAACTACTTCAAAAATAGCCAGCTTTAAATACAAATTTGAAACATCATTTCATTTTTGTAAATTAAAAATTGAAGTTTCAAATTTTGAAGATATGGAAATATTAAATATTCATCTTTAAACATTCCCATTTTTCCTGAATAATTTTTTGTGTGTTTTTAGGTTTCCTTTTAAATCTGCCAAATTTTTAATTTTACGGGCTATAATTTTGGTATCCTGAAATTTTTGAAAAATTTAAAATTTTCCTAATTTAGACACTATTGATTTGAAATGGTCCATTTTTAAATTGTAAAATTGATTGATATTCAGTCTTAAATGCTCAGCAGTGAAATTGTACAAATTAGTATGAATAAAAATTTCTCTATTTTGGTTTCTGCCAAGTCCTAGGAAATGTCCACTTTTGAGTAGTCCTCATTTACACGTTGTTTAATATCGAAGGCTTTTAACTTTAATTTTCTCTGATTTTGAACTTTTTAAATTGTAAAATTATTTGTCACTATTTTTGCATCTTTGGGGTAGGAATGATGTTACTAATGCTCGATGTTATTCGAGGTTCATTATAATGAAAGTTCTTAATAAGAGGTCCTTATCTCCTGCCCAGCATAGTTGAAACTGTCCCAAAAAATGTTGTCATGTAAGGGTAACATTGATTATTTAATGAAGCATCCGTCTCAATTATTATTATTTTTCAAACTATAAGAAACAATGATTTTCAAAAGATACAATTTTGAAAGATTCAAAAATGAGACCAAATAATTATAAATGTACAGTAATAGGCTATCCATTACAAGTTGTTGAATATTAAACGATTGCAATTTAAAATAACTTAATATTGCACTACTGCGTAGTTCCAGCTGCCACCAACAGATGACGCCACCGTTCAGTTACCCACCCTGGTGGAAAAATTCTCTGAAAATTATCTTCCAGTTACTTCATAATATCGCTGCAATAGCTTTGCAAGTACTCTGAAAACTTCTCCTGCATTACTGCTTAAATTAAAAAACTATAGTATTAATGCCGAAGAACTCTGCATTACTCTTCTTCAAAAAAGGGTCTGCACTCTCATGCATTTCTCAGTGAGTTTTCTACAAAGAATATTCGCAAATATTCTGTAATAGTCTCCGCTTTACTGTTTATATTAAAGTATTTCAGCAAAAATGCAGAGATGCTCTGCATCACTCTGCGGCAGACAATTCTCTGTATTGTTCTGAAAATGTTTGTAGAATTCTTAAACTCATGGCCACGTCTCATAACCGTGAGATGGGTGATCACAGGACACGACGAAATCACAACGACGGGCCGGCGAAACCCTCGTGTGTTTTGAGGGCACAAAGCGACCCAAGGATGACAGCTTTCTGCATCCATCTCGCAAGTGCCGTGGCATATTTTTGGCACGCGGGTATG
>JAABKJ010012009.1:0-10615 GCA_011634705.1 Andricus grossulariae
TAATAATATATATAAATTATATATTTATAAATATAAATTTATTAAATCGAAATATTTCTCATGACTTGAAATCCTTTTTAAAGCCTATAAATTCATTTAAGTCCCTCGAACTGTACAATTCTCAAATAATAAAATTCCCGAATAATACGATTTCCGAATAATAAAATTCCCAAATTCAAAAATTCCTGAATAATGAAATTCCTGAATTATAAAATTGGCGAAATATAAAATTCCTGAACAGTTTATACTATTCCCGAGTTGGAAAATTACCGAAAATTAAATTCCCGACAGTTTATAATATTACCGAATTTGAAAATTCTCGACAGAAAATTCCCGAATTTAAACAATTAAAAAAATTCTTTTTTAATGAATATTATTTATTTATTCAAATTACAATGATAAAATATTTTTATAAAAATATATTCTTAATCCTTAAAGTTTATAAAATTATTGTTTGAATTTAAAATAACAATAATTGAAAAATATATATTTCTGGATGAAAATTTTAATTCAATTATAATTACAGATATTTTAAAATTAAAAATAACTTTTTGTTCATAAAAAGATTTTATTATTGTATATTTAATAAAAAAATAATATTTATAATAAAAATTGGGACAGCTGAAAAATCCCGAAAAATGAAATTTCCGAATTGGAAAATTTCCCAATAATAAAATTCCAGAATAATGAAATTCCTGCATAATACAATTTTCGAATAATAATATTGCCGAACTATAAAATTCCCGAACAGTTTATAATATACCTGAATTTGAAAATTCGCGAATAATAAGATTCCCGACAGAAAATTGCCGAATTATAAAATATCGGAACTAGAAAATTCCCGAATTATAGAATTTTCAGATTTAAACAATTGAAATTTTTTTAGAAATATTTTTTTATGCAAAATACAACAATCGAATATTTTTATCAGAAAAATTATTTTTAATGTTTAAAGTTCCTAAAATTATTTTATGAATATATAATAACAATAATTGAAGAAAATTGTCATTCAGAAATATATTTTGTCAATTATTGTTATTTTAATTTTGAACAGTAATTTTGGAAACTCTTAACATTAAAAATATAGTTTTGTAATAAAAATATTGATTTTTTTTTCTAAAAAATAAAAAATATTGATAAAAGAAAACTTTTTAATTGTTTCAATTCGGGAATTTCATAATTTGGCAATTTTCTAGTTCGGATATTTTATAATTCGGCAATTTTCTATCGGGAATTTTCCACTTCGGAAATTTTATTATTCGGGAATTTTACAGTGACGGGAATTTTCAAATTCGGTAATATTATCAACTTTCGGGAATTTTGTTATTAGGAAATTTCCCAATTCGGGAATTTTATTATCTGGGAATTTTCCATTTCTGAAGTTTTATTATTGGGGAATTTTATAATGGCGGAAATTTTGAAATTCTGTAATATTATAAAGTGTCGGGAATTGCATTATTCGGGAATTTTATCATTCGGGAATTTCCAAATTCGGTAATATTATAAACTTTTCGAAAATTTTCCAATTCTGTAATATTATAAAAACTTCTGGAATTTTTCAATTCGGGAATTTTATTATCCGGAAATTTTCCAATTAGGAAATTTTATTATTTGGGAATATCCAACTTCGGTAATACTATAAATTTTCGAGAATTTTTCAATTCTGTAATATTATAAACAGTTCTGAAATTTTATTATTCGGGAATTTTATAGTGTCGGGAATTTTGAAATTCGGTAATATTATAAAGTGTCGAGAATTTTGAAATTCAGTAATATTATAAACTGTCGAGAATTGCATTATTCGGAAATTTTGTAATATTATAATCTGTTCGGGAATTTTATTATTCAGGAATTTTCCATTTTTGTGATATTATAAACTGTCGGGAATTGCTTTATTCGGGAATTTTCCGATTTTTAATATTATAAACTGTTCGGGAATTTTATTATTCGGGAATTTTCAAGTTCTGATATTTTATAATTCAGCAATTTTCTGTTCGGAAATTTTATTATTCGGGAATTTCCCAATTCGGTAATATATTATAAGCTTTTCGGGAATTTTATTATCCGGGAATTTTCTAATTCGGTAATATTATAAACAGTTCTGGAATTTTATTATTCTGGAATTTTCCAATTCGGAAATTTTCCAATTAGGAAATTTTATTATTCGGGAATTTCCAAATTCAGTAATATTATAAATTATCCGGGAATTTTTAAATTCTGAAATTTTATTATTTGGGAATTTTATAGTGTCGGGAATTTTGAAATTCGGTAATATTATAAAGTATCGGAAATTTTCAAATTCAGTAATATTATGAACTGTCGGGAATTACATTACTTGGGAATTTTATTTTCCGGGAATTTTCCAATTAGGAAATTTTATTATTCGGAAATGTTATTATTCAGGAATTTCCAAATTCGGTAATATTATAAACTTTTCGGGAATTTTCCAATTCTGTAATATTACAAACAGTTCTGGCATTTTGTTATTTGGGAATTTTCCAATTCAGGAATTTTATTTTCCGCTAATTTTCTAATTAGGTAATTTTATTATTCGGGAATTTCCAAATTCGGCAATATTATAAACTTTTCGGGAATTTTCCAATTCTGTAATATTATAAACAGTTCTGGCATTTTGTTATTTGGGAATTTTATTTTCCGGAAATTTTCTAATTAGGTAATTTTATTATTCGGGAATTTCCAAATTCGGTAATATTATAAACTTTTCGGGAATTTTACAATTTTGTAATATTATAAACAGTTCTAGAATTTTATTATTCGGGAATTTTCCAATTCGGAAATTTTATTATGGAATTTTCAAATTCAGTAATATTATAAACTGTTCGTTAATTTTCAATTCGGAAATTTTATTATTCGGGAATTTTACAGTAACGGGAATTTTCAAATTCGGTAATATTATCAACAGTCGGGAATTTTGTTATTCGGAAATTTTTCAATTCGGGAATTTTATTATTCCGGAATTTTATAATTTGTGAATTTTATAATCCAGTAATTTTCCAATTCTGAAATTTTATTATTCTGGAATTCCCGACAGTGTCGGGAATTTTTATATTCGGTAATATTATCAACAGTCAGGAATTTCATTATTCAGGAATTTTCTAATCCGGGAAATTTATTATTCGGGAATTTTATTGTTCGGGAATTTTACTAATCGATAATTTTCATATTCAGGAATATTATAAACTATTCATGAATTTTATTATTTGGGAATTTTCCAATTTTTAAATTCTATTATTCGGGAATTTTATAATTCGGCAATTTCCTGTCGGGAATTTTATTATTCGGTAATTTTAAAATTCGGTAATATTATAAACTGTCTGGAATCGCATTATTCGGGAATTTTCCAATTATATAATATTATAAACTATTCGGGAATTTTATTATCCGGGAATTTCCCAATTCTGAAATTTTATTTTTCGGGAATTTTATAGTGTCGGGAATTTTCAAATTCGGTAATATTATAAAGTTTTGGTAATTTTCATAATCAGTAATATTTTAAACTGTTGGGAATTGCATTATTCGGGAATTATCCGATTTGGCAATATTATAAACTGGCTGGAATTGCATTATTCGGGAATTTTTCAATTTTGTAAAATTATAAACTGTTCGGGTATTTTATTATCCGGGAATTTTCCAATTCTGAAATTTTATTAATCGGGAATTTTCCAATTCGGGAATTTTATTTTCCGTAAATTTTCCAATTAGGAAATTTTATTATTCGGGAATTTTCAAATTCAGTAATATTATAAATTTTCCAATTCGGGAATTTTCAAATTCAGTAATATTATAAACTTTCGGGAATTGCATTACTCGGGAATTTTATTTTCGGGGAATTTTCCAATTAGGTAATTTGATTATTCGGGAATTTTCCAATTCGGGAATCTTATTTTCCGGAAATTTTCCAATTAGAAAATTTTATTATTTGGGAATTTCCAAATTCAGTAATATTATAAATTTTCCGGGAATTTTCCAATTCTGAAATTTTATAATTCGGCAATTTTCTGTCGGGAATTTTATTATTAGGTAATTTTCAAATTCGATAATATTATAAACGGTCTAGAATTGAATTATTCGTGAATTTTCCAATTTTGTAATATTATAAACTGTTCGGGAATTTTATTCTCCGGGAATTTTCCAATTCTGAAATTTTATTATTTGGGAATTTTATAGTGTCGGGAATTTTGAAATTCGGTAATATTATAAAGTATGGGGAATTTTGAAATTCAGTAATATTATAAACTGTCGGGAATTGCATTATTCGGGAATTTTATTTTCCGGAAATTTTCCAATCAGGAAATTTTAATATTCGGAAATGTTATTATTAGGGAATTTCCAAATTCGGTAATATTATAAACTTTATGGGAATTTTCCAATTCTGTAATATTATAAACAGTTCTGGAATTTTATTATTCGGGAATTTTCCAATTCGGGAATTTTATTTTCCGGAAATTTTCCAATTAGGAAATTTCATTATTCGGGAATTTCCAAATTCGGTAATATCATAAACTTTTGGGGAATTTTCCAATTTTGTAATATTATAAACAGTTTTGGAATTTTATTATTCGGAAATTTTCCAATTAGGAAATTTCATTATTCGGGAATTTCCAAATTCGGTAATATTATAATCTTTTCGGGAATTTTCCATTTCTGTAATATTATAAACTTTACGGGAATTTTCCAATTCTGTAATATTATAAACAGTTCTGGAATTTTATTATTCGGGAATTTTCCAATTCGAGAATTTTATTTTCCGGAAATTTTCCAATTAGGAAATTTCATTATTCTGGAATTTCCGAATTCGGTAATATTTTAAACTTTTCGGGAATTTTCCAATCCTGTAATATTATTAACAGTTCTGGAATTTTTTTATTCGGGAATTTTCCAATTCGAGAATTTTATTTTCTGGAAATTTTCGAATTAGGAAATTTCATTATTCAGGAATTTCCAAATTCGGTAATATTATAATCTTTTCGGGAATTTTCCAATTAGTAAATTTTATTATTCGGAGATGTTATTATTCGGGAATATTCCAATTCGTAAACCAAACAGCTTTTTAGACCAATATTCAAAATAATTTACTTCGTCTTTACTTCATATTCTATCATACTTAGTTTAAAAAATATAATAACGCCGATTTTGATAATAACAGTAATGAATTTAGCATACTCAGTATTCCCGGTAGCAGACGAAAAGTAAATCTTTTCTGAACAGTGATTTAAAAAAATCTAAAAATAAGATTATGAAAAATGTTTTGAATTTTGAATTTGGCGCGTACTTCGAATCTTGTGAAGCCACCTTTTAAAATCGGAAACACGTCATTTCGTAAAACGCAGTCGTCGCAAAAACTGCGTCTCTCTCTTCCGGTTCAAGAAGACACAAGATTGCTTGTAGTTGGGTTGAGTACAATATTTATTAATTAAAAACTCGTTAGAAATGGCCGTTGGCGATCTTAAGACTGACCAGGGTGTCAAGGACTTGAACATCTATCTCGCAGAACGCAGTTACATCGAAGGGTGAGTTTACTTTGATTGTCTTTCAACGATTTGCGGCACACGTGTTCTGCATGTCGGCACCTTGTATCTCCCAAATTACAGAATCCTTTCTGTTTTCCCTTTTTGCCTGATTTCCCAAAAAAATCGGCGAAATCCGACCTTTTTTTTGTGATTTCCCAACTGTCACATAACCTCTCAGCTGATATCAATCTCCCGTCAAAAAAGTTTTTATCTCGCTCTAACGTTCTTGTCACGAATCCATAACCTATCTTTGTCAGATCGCGCAGTTTTATTTTATTTTTACCTCAAAAATGCACTAAAAAAGAGAGTTCTAGCGAGTTTTCAGTATTTCTTGCAGGTTTAAAATACTTTTCGTAGTTTCTTTGGTGCCTTTTTTGGAGTCAGGTTATGTTGAGAAGGTTAGGAATGTAGAAATAATTAAATGCCCTGGGTGTCTACTCACCTGGAAAACCTGGAATTGTCAGGGATTTTTTTTTAGAGCGTGCTTAATTTAAAAAAAAATCTTAACATGAAATAAAATGTTTTTGATTTTATATAAAAATATTTTTTGGTTGTAATATCAACTAGTACATTTTTCGTTGAGAATTCATATTTTTTTAATGAAAATTCAACTAATTGGTTGAAAATTAAAGCCTTTTGTCAAAAATTAATTTTTTTGGTTGAAGATTTATCATTTTAATTAAAAATTCAACTATTTTGTTGAAATTTCGTTTTTCTGTTATTGAAAATTAATTTTTTTCAATATATATTTAACTATTCCAGTTGAATATTCCATCATTTTTGTTTAAAATTTATGTCATTGGTTTAACATGGATTGTTTGAACATGCATTTTTTTAACTCAAAATTTAACTATTCAATTTTTGATTGTTAATTTATTTTTATTAGTTGAAAGTTTATGTATTTTCTGGAAAATTCCTCTTTTTTGTTAGAAAATAAAAATTCTTGGTTAAAAATTAATCTCTTTAGTTGATAATTCAACTGTTTCAGCTACATATTTATCATTTTAGTTCAAAATTCATCACTTTTCTGGAAAGTATAACTATTTTGCGATTTTTTTTGTTTGAAAATGTAATTAATCCATATTTGGTTGAAGATTTATCATTTTAATTGAAAATTCATCTCTTTAATTGAAAATTCAACTATTTTGTTGAAAGTTCGTTTTTTTTTGTTGTTGAAAATTAACTTTTTTGAATGAAAATTTAACAATTCCAGTTGAAACTTAATTATTTAATTGAAAATTAGTTTTTTTTTGTTGGCAATTAATTTTCCTAATAACTATTCCATCATTTTTGTTTAAAATTCGTCGTTTTTGTTAGAAAATTAATCTTAATTTTCTTAACCGAAAATTGAACTATTCCAGTTGAATATTCCATCATTTTTGTTTAAAATGCATGTCATTGGTTTAACATGAATTTTATTAACCAAAAATTTAACTATTAAATTTTTGATTGTTAATTTATTTTTATTAGTTGAAAGTTTATGTATTTTCTTGAAAATTCCTCTTTATTGTTAGAAAATTAAAATTCTTGGTTAAAAATTAATCTCGTTGGTTGATAATTCAACTGTTTCAGCTACATATTTATCATTTTAGTTTAAAATTCATCACTTTGGTTGAAAGTTCACTATTTTGCGATTTTTTTTTTTTTTTTTTGAAAATGAAATCAATCCATTTTGGTTTGAAAATTTATCTTTTGTTGTTGAAAATTCATCTTTTTGGTTTAAAATTTAACTACTTCGTTGAAAGTTCAACTCTTTTCTTAAAAGTTCGTTTTTTGGTTGAAAAGATTTATCATTTTAATTGAAAATTCATCTCTTTAATTGAAAATTCAACTATTTTGTTGAAAATTCGTTTTTTTGTTGTTGTTGAAAATTAATGGGTTTGAATTAATATTTAAGTATTCCAGCTGAAACTTAATTATTTAGTTGAGAATTAGTTTTTTTGGTTGGCAATTAATTTTCCTAATAACTATTCCATTTGACTTCCATAATTTTTCTTGAAAATTCACCTCATTGGTTTAACCTTAATTTTTCAACTAAAAATTGAACTATTTCATTAAAAATGATTTATTTTGTTAAAAATTCGTATTTTTTGTTAGAAAATTAATCTTAATTTTCTTAACTAAAAATGTAAATATTCCAGATGAATATTCCATCATTTTTTGTAAAGTCATTTCATTGGTTTAACATTAATTTTTTAACTCAAAATTCAACTATTCAATTTTTGGTTGCAAATTTATATTGTCTCATTGAGAATTGCTCTATTGTGTTAAAATTTCGTCCTGTTTGTTCGAAAATTAATTTTTATGGTTGAAAAATCATGTTTTTGATTGAAAATTCGACAATTCCAGTTAAAGATTTATAATTTTAATGGAAAATTCATCACTTTGGTTGAAAATTTAACTACTTTCTGGAACATTTGTTTGTTATTTTTTGGTTAAAAATTATTATTTTTTTAAATTTAATTATTCCATTTTTAGTTGAAAACTTACGTTTTTTTAGTTAAAAATTCAATTATTTGGTTGAAATTCGACTATTCCAGATAAAGGTTCATAATTTTAGTTAAAAATTCATCTGTTGGATTAACATTAATGTTTTTAACTCAAAATTCAACTATCCAATTTTTATTCGAAAATGTATTGTTTTTAGTTGAAAATTCATCTATTTTGTTGAAATTTCGTCTTTTTTTTTTTAGAAAATTCAACTTCTTGGTTAAAATTAATCTTTTTCGTTGAAAATTCAACTGTTCCAATTACATATTCATCATTTTAGTTGAAAATTCATCTTTTTGGTTAGAAATTCTACTATTCCAGTTGAAGATTCATCATTTGAATTGAAAATTAATTATTCTGGTTTGAAACCTGGTATGCAACCAAACTTATATCTAGGAGATCAATAATGTTAATGTAAAAAAAAGGTTTGAATTAAACCAAAAAATAAGAATTTTTTAATAAATTATTTGAATCCTCCCCTAAAACAGATTAATTTTCAAACCATAAAGAGGAATTTTCAACAAAATAGTTAAATTTTTAACCAAATTGATGAATTTTTGATATAAAAAAAACTCACCAAAAATTGTAATAGTTGATTTTTCCACCAAAAAAATATTTTAATTTTTATCAAAAACAGTTGAATTAAACGAAAATATGTATCTCATTTGTTCCCCTAGTTTTTATTGTTTTAATTCTATTTTTAATTGAATAATTTAAAATAATTACAGCGTTCAATATTAAATAATTTCGAATTTCAACTGTCAAAGAAAATTAAACTATTTTTTGAAATTTCTCTCTTTTTTTAATTGAAAATTATATTTTTTTACTGAAAATTTAACTATTCTATTTTTTTCTTTGTGGTAGAAAATTAAACTTCTTGGTTGAAAATTCCTCGTTTTGTTTAACAATTCATTTTTGTAGGTTGAAAATGAACTATTTGGTTAAAAATTGAACTGTTTTGTTGAAAGCATGATTATTTTGTTGAAAATTCAACTCTTTTGTTGAAAATTGAACCATTTTATTGAGATTTATTTTTTATATATCAACTATTATATTTTTCTTTGAGAATTCATAATCTTTTTTCTGAAAATTACACTTTTTGTGTTGAAAATTCAACTGTTTTTGAATGAAGTTTAATGTTTTTCGTTTAAAAGTTCAGTTTTATAGATAGGAAATTCAAGTACTTGGTTAAGTATTCAACTATTTTGTTGAAAACTTAATTATTTCTTTAAAAATTCATGTATTTTTTTTAAATTCGTCTTTTTTGGTTGAAATTAACCTTCTTGGTTGAAAATTTGTCGTTTTGTTTAAGAATTAATTTTCGCAGGTTAAACATTTTATTTTGTTAAAAATTGAACTATTGTGTTGAAAATGTAATTATTTTGTTGAAAATTCGACTCTGGTTGCAAAAATTAAATCGTCTTCTAAAAAATGTAATTATTTGGTTGAAAATGCAACTGTCTTTGACTGAAGTTTAATTTTTTGTTTTGAAAACTCGATCGTTTATTTGAAAATGAATCTTTTATCGTAGAAAAATCAATTTTTTTATTGAAATAAATAATTTTTTAAATTTGAAATTGTTTTATTATTTTTATAAAAGATTATATGTTAAAGATGTTACAAAATTAAAATTCTGGCCTTTGAATATTAATGGTTAAGGAAAATGTAAAATTTGTCTTGGGAGAAATCAGGAAATTTTAAAAATGAAGTTGTGTCTGTTTTTTATTCTAATAAAAAAAGCTCACTACATACGGAATTGAACTCCTTTTGATTATATCAATAATAAAAAAAATATTGGATTTAAAAAATATCATTAAATTGCTGTTAATGTTGAAGAAATCGGGAAAAAATGAACAATCACCAAAAAAAATTTTTTGATTATAAAATCAGATTTTAATTTAATTTTAATTTTTTAAACTAGAAATTCAACTATTTGATCGAAAATTTATCTTTTTTATTTGGAAATTGAAGTATTTGATTTGAAAATTCGTCTTTTTGGTAGAAAATTAACGATTTTGGTGAAAAATTCAATTACTCGATTGAAAAATAAACTCCTTTTTTTAAAAATTCATTTTTTTAAGATTCATCATTTTAATGGAAAAATCATCTCTTCGATTGTAAATTTACCTATTTTGTTGAAAGTTTGATTTTATTAAATAATTTTTTTTTTTTAAATAAAAATTTAAGTACTTTGTTGAAAATTCGTTTTTTTTTTCAGTTAACGGTTCACCATTTTAGTTTAAAATTCATAACTTTGGTTGAACTTGAAAAAACTTGAAAAAAGTAGAAAAATTCACTATTTTGATGGAAATTCGTTTTTTTCTTATTGTAACATTAATTTTTTAAACTGGATATTTAACTAATCCATTTTTGGTTTAAAATTTACATATTTGGTTGAAAATTTATCTTTTTTATTTAAAAATTCAAGTATTTTATTGGAAAATTCGTCTTTTTTGGTAGAAAATTAATGATTTTGGTTGAAAATTCCTTTTTTTTATACAAAGTAATTTTTTTAAACTGATAATTTAAGTAATCCAGTTGAATATTTCACAATTTCAGATAAAAATTTATTCATCTCTTCCGCGGTTGAAAAT
>JAABKJ010012010.1:0-10614 GCA_011634705.1 Andricus grossulariae
AAGCGCGAAGTCCTAGGTCGTGCTCTACAGTGGCGAGCCCAATGCTCGAACGAAAATACTGAAACCTCGATATCTTGGAAACTGAGGCCCATTAAATCAGAAAGAAAGAAAAAAAAAAAACGAATGAACCTGATGGATTTTGATGTACTTTCACCCCGCGAAGCCCCAGTCGAATCAGCGACGCACGTCTTGCGACCTCTCCTTGTAAAACATAGCACGATTGCAAGTAATAACTGAGAAACCCGTTCTGATTTCAAAAATGTTATTAACTTGAATTAAAGATAAGACTTTAACGACTGTGTGGCATAAGTATCTGATTTTTTCTACAACTTTCCTAGATCACACAAAAAAATTTCTATGAGGGGCCATTTGACGCGGAATTTATTAGGCTTTTCAACAGTATTTCTTCATAGGACTTGCATCGACAATTTTACTTTTTGTGGTATAAATTTGAAGGCAGGGCCTAACATGTTGCGTAGTCCAACCCACTTTTTTTGGTCCAGATGTGATATTTTTTTCGAAATTTTGAATCAAATCAAAGATTGTTCCAGTTTGTCAATTATTGAAATAAGTCATCATGCTTTATGCTGGTAAATATTAATAAATTAATTTAAAAATAATGATAAAATGTAATCTTAAATGTTGATTTGACTTGATTCAAGTCGAGATCAATATTCAATGTGTCTACTCTAAAAGTGTGTAAATATACAATCTTCTTGCCTAGTAAATGCGAACTGAATTAATAGAACCCAAGAAGAAAATTCAACTATTTTGTTGAAAATTAAGTTTTTTATTAAAAATTCTTATTTTTTGTTGAGGATTCAACTGTTTTGTACAAAATTCGTTTTTTTTTTTTGGGTTCGAAATGCAACAGATTGATTGAAGAATGCATTCTTTCTGGACTGAAAAATCTTGTTAAATAGAAAATTTAAATCTTTTTATGCAAATTCCTTTTGGTTTGAAAATTCAGCTCTTTTGGTAGAAATAATATCCAATCCAAATTTGTATTCACAGTTTTATTATTTGAAAATATATACTTTCATCTCTTATATCTCCCAATTTCATTAGAATTCAGTTAACGGTTCACGAAATATCAATAATTCAAAAAAAATTCAATCACAAAATTTAATAAGGCGTAACGCCCAAAATTTTCAAAATTTTTTTAAATCCTTGCGGTCAAAATGTCTTTTATATATCACTATGATTTCATCAAGTTTCATTAAAATCGAAAGACCTCTCGCAGACTCTGACATTCCTGACGTGTAATTGACCAACTATTCTCGTTGAAAAGTTAGTTCTGTTTGGTTGAAAAGTCTATTATATTGTTGGTTGAAAACTCATATTTGTAATTAAAAATGTGATTATTTGGTTGAAAACTTATCATTTTTGGTTGCAAATTTAATTTTTTGTTGAAAATTCGTCTTTTTTTGTTAAAAATACAACTCTGGTTGAAAATTAATCATTTCTTTTGTTTTGAAAATTCAGCAATTTTGTTGCGAATTAGTATTTTTTTCTTGAATTCAAAAAATCTTTTATTTTTATTCAAAATACTGCTTAGTGCAATTATCCTCTATTACACGTATTCTTGAGAATTCATCTCTTTTTGTACACAATTCGACTACTTGATTGAAAGTTGAACTACTACATACCGGGTGTATATTAAATGGTGACTTTTATTTTGATCTTGACCATGACATTCACGGTCACTTCAAGGTCAAATTGTTTTTTTTTCAAATGGGAGCGCCTATTTTTGACCCCGGGAACTGAGAGAGCGGAAAATTTTACGTCCAGATATGACCATGATCAATCGAAAATTTGACCTTGGAAGGTCATGGCAAGTTCAAAGAACGTACAGCAGGATGACTCGACTGGCATGCATTTTTGAAGAAAATGTCATGGTGAAGGTCCTAGTCAAAGTCAAGGTCAAGCTCACCAATCGATCGCGGGTCGAAAATGCTACAACTCTTGCGTTGGACATTTTCTTCAAAAACGCATGCCAGTCGAGTCATCCTGCTGTATGTTGTTTGACCTTGCCATGACCTTCCCAGGTGAAATTTTCGATTGGTCAAGGTCATATCTGGACGTAAAATTTTCCGCTCTCTCGGTTCCCAAAGTAAAAAATAGGTGTTCCCATTTGAAAAAATCAATTTGACCTTTAAATGACCGTGAAGGGGATGGTCTATGGTATAATAAAAGCTCATTTTTTTGGTTGAAGATTCATCACTTTAGTTAAAATCAATCTTTTTTTTGCTTTTTCTAGCAAATTAGGAGTGGGGAGTGGGTTTAAATATAAAAATGTGTGTAGTCAAAAATTTGAAAGATTTCAGTCTCTGTTTGAACTTTAGTTTATCGGCTCTGCATTAGCTCTATATATGGATAAAATATTCAACCTCAAGGGCGCTAATTTAATGTAATCACTTTGGTAATTAGATAACATGATACTAGGAGTTTGAAATTAACCTGATTTTCGTTAGGACGCTATTTTAAATCCTATCTCGTCGTTAGTATCTACCTACGTTTCGCGGATAGAGCGCGATCACAAACTTAATCTTCATTTCCTCAAGAGCCGTGCGAGACTGTCCTAACCGCACTTTATCCTCATCAAGGATCGTAAAATCCGCTAAGCACCAATTACATCTCGAGTAGTTTCTGGTATGCCGGACGAATAACAAATAATGCCTGCTTGCTTATATATAGCATGCCCGGAATTTATACCGCAAACTGTAATTTAGATTAGGATCTTGCGACCTTCATTGTTCGATTTTACCTACTTTAAGCGTATGTTATAAAAAAGTAGTTAAGGGCAATAAAATGATTCGGGTTTACACCACATACATAATACGTCTACGAGGATGGATTGTTTAATGTAATATTTGAACCACATAATCTAAAGGTGTTTTTTTTGTTATTGAAAATTGAGCGTTCTTTTGTGCCTGAAAAATGCAACGCGCCACCTAATACTGTATGCTGTTCTGCAGTCACTCGATCTAGTTTCAAGGTCAAATAAAATCTGCAATTAGTGTGTCCTCGTCTCTTATAGTAATATATAATATAATAGTATAATATAATACAATAATAAAAATAAATATGATTAATATATAATGATAATTTGTCGAAAATATATTTAATATAATGTCCTTCTCTCTGTCGGTAAAGAATTTTTTTCTTATCATCAAACCAACTTAAAAATTATCATTAAATATTATTGTTATTTATTTTCATTATTGTATCAAATTATTATATTATGTATTGCTATAGGCAACGAAGAAGCAGTACTCGCGGATTTTATTTGAGTTGAAACCAAATCGGGTAACTGTAGCCCGGAATACCGTGTTATCTGGCGCATTGCATTTTACAGGCGCAAAAGAACGCTCAATTTGCAATTCCCCGAAAAAATCAACAACATGAAAATTTTTCGAAAAAATCGTTTTGCTCCTGCAAGCAAAATTGCCTTTAGATTATGTGGTTCGAAAATAACAATAAATGCATCCTTGTAGACGTATTGTGCATGTGGCGAAAACTCCAGTCGTTTTAATCCCCTTAATGTTCTGCGGTTTTTTCAATTTGAATCAATAAGTACAACGTCAGATATATTCGGCACATAAGTCTGCAGTACTCTTTAATATGTAAATAAAATAAAAAAGTGTGAGGCCGTTTAAAAACTACAGCAGTAAAAAATTTAATTTTTAAACAAATCTTTCAAGAAATAATTGAAGAGTAATTTTTCAACCTAGTATCCTTTATAAATGGAGCGAAACAATATTTGTGATGGAAATGTACCTGAAATTATCAAATTTATTAATTAATTTTTTTAAAAACTTTTTTACTATAAAAGAAGATTTTTTTAACGAAATACTTCAACTTTCCACAATATAACTATATTTTGAACCTAGAAAGATAAATTATCAACAAAAAAGTGTGATAGTTCAACAAATAAAGATTTTGCAGTCATAAAAGAAAAAAAAAGTTTGTCTAAATTGCTGAACAAATTTTCTCTGAAAAAATGGAATTTTCAACGAGAAAATGTAAATTTTCAGCAAAATATGTCAATTTTAACAAAATAGTACAATTTTAAACCAAAGAGATAAACCTTGATTCTAAAAAAATAAGTCTTCAACAAATGCATTAATTTTTACTCACGCAATTGAATTTCCCATTTAAAAAAAAAAATCAATTTTCAACAAAATAGTTCAACTTTCAACAAAGTGGTTTAACCAAAATTTTCAAATTAGTAGGTGAATCTTCATGCAAAGAAGATAAATTTTCAACCAATCGATTGTATTTTTATACAAGAAAGATTAAATTTCTACTAAAACAGATGAATTTTCAAATGAAAAAGACAAATTTTCGAAATAAATAGTTGAATTTTCATGCAAAAAGGGTTTGTTTGAATTTTCAATATAAATTATATGAGTTTTCAACAAGTAATTTTTCTGCGAAAATACTTCACTTTTAACCAAAAAAGACGAATTTAAAAAAAACTGTTGAATTTTCAACCGAAAAGGATGACTTTTAAACAAAATTGTTGCGTTTGAAACCAGAAAATTGCATTTTTATCCAAGAAAGATGCATTTTCTACTGAAATATATGAATTTTCAAATTAAAATGAATAATTTGAAAAAAAAAATTATTTCCGTCCGAAAAAGATTTCAGTTGACTTTTCAACACCAAAATATGAGTATTCAACAAAAAGTACATTTTTTACGAAATACTTGAATTTTTGACCAAAAAGGATGACTTTTTGAAAAAGTCGTTGAATTTTTAAGCATGCAGTTGCATGTTCATCCAATAAAGATGCAGTTTTCACTGAAATAGATGAATGTTCAAATTAAAATGTTTTTTTCAAAGTAAATTTCAAATAAATTTTTCAAATTGAAAAAAAAGATTTAAATTTTCATTTAAAAAAAATCAGTTAACTTTATAACACCAAAATATGAAATTTAAACAAAAGTGACATTTTTTCACGAAATGGTTGACTCTTTAACAAAACAGTTGAATTTTCAATCGAAGAGGATGACATTTTACACAAAATTAATGAATTTTTAAGCAAACAGTTACATCTGAGAAAGATGAAATTTCCAGCAAAATAGATAAATTTTTTTAATTGAACATTTTTTTCAAAAGTTGTTGAATTTGCATGAAAAAAAATTTAGTTTGAGTTTTCAACATGAAGATATGAGTTTTGAATAATAAGTTGATTTTCTACCAAGATACTGAAATTTCCTAACTTCTACAAGATTTTTTTTATTAAATCCCTGCATTTTTTCTGACCAATGAAATTCCCTCAATTTCTTTTTAAATTGTTGTTGACTAGGTTCATTTTGCACTTACCATGTATTTTTTGGCGCGCGAAATTGAATCGAAAACAAATTTTTGTACAATAACTGCGAGTTATTCGTTTCATTTGCGAATTTCCAAAAATCACTTACATTAATGAAAGACCCTCATCTCACCGCAACAAACCGAAAGAAAAATTCGACGCCTTACCTCTTGAGCTGTTATGTAATTTAAGTGCGGTCAGTACTGCGATTAAAAAAATAATTCGTAGACATGCTGAACCTTTTTATTCATAATATTATCTCAACATTTTTTCTTAGTTAAGACTTCCCTTCAAGGACCTACTGGGACATTCTGTTGAAATACGAGAAACTTCTTATCGTAATATAATGCTATAATATTATCGTCGTGTGTCACTAAATCACCATCCTCCAGCCGAAGTATTGGTTGACCTGTTAATGTAAGAAAAATATAGTCATCAATTAATTTCAATATTAACAAAAATCTATTATTTAGAAATGCTTCGTAAATTGTACCAAACTCTGTGTCTATCAATAATATTGTTCAACAAATTAAACTTTGATTTTTTTTAATGACAACAATTTTTTATTCCAAAAAAATTATATACATACTAAAAATTGAGCAAGTTCGTTCAACATTTACATGCGTCTTCATTCAGAAAATGGTTATGGGGATAAGGAGCATCCAAAGGTTAAGCACCTCCTTTACTTTACAGAAAAAACTAATTAGGAGAGATCGCGAGATGTGCGTCGCTGATTTGACTAATGCTTTACATGGTGAAACTACATCAAAATCCATTAGTTGAGTTTTTTTCGACTTAGTGGGCCTTAATTGACACTTACAAGTAGAGGTCACGAGATGTGCGTCGCTGATTCTACTTATGCCTTACAGGGCGCACGTACATCAAAATCCACTAGGTGAGCTTTTTTCGATTTAATGGGCCTTAGTTTCTGAGATATCGAGCTTTGAGTACTTGCGCTCGATCGCTGAGCTCGCCACTGTATAACCCGGACCCAGGACTTTGCGACGCACATCCCGTGACATTCAGAGCCTCCTTACACTGTACGCTATTCGCAGGCTCGAACTGCTTAAGTGGGGGCAGAGTGGGGATAAACGTAACTGAGACGTGACCTTGGCGCATGAGAGGGAGAGAGACTGGACGCTTGCTCTCTGCTCCCTCCCATGCCCCAGAGTTAGGCCTCAGCTACGCTTATCCCCACTTAAGCAGTGTACCGACTACAGTAGCGAGTCAAGCGCTCGAGCCATAGTCGGATCGGCGACGCACATCTCGCGACCTCTGGACCATGGGGTGGGGGTGTGGGGAATACATTTTGGCTAACTTTAGATCCGCCCATGAAGCATCCCGTAATTAGAAACCAAATTAGACATTTTAGGCAAAATTCTCTGGTATTTGTTTTAGAATATGTTTTAGTTTTTAAATTATTTCTTTACCATTCAAATCATTAACCACATGTTGTTGGACTCTTCCACGAAGAACTCCATCACGGTACAATAAAGAACCTTCAGGAAGATCTTCTGACCCTGGCACTGTTGGAGATGGCGCTTCAAAATGAAGACAATTATTTCAAATTAGAGAAAAAATTTCATTGGAACAAAAAACCATTTCGTTGAACCAAAGAAATTTCTTTGGATTATAAGAAATTTTTTTAAATCAAGGAAACTTTTCTTTGACTGAGAGGTAAAGAATATTTTCTTCTGATGCAAAGAAATTTTATTTGAATCAAAGAATTTTTTTTGTGTGATCCTAAAGTATTATGGGTCCTATAAAATCGTTCCATATCTTCTAAAATTCTTCAAAAGTGCATCATACAATTTTTTTAAGTGTCTTAAAATCATTAAAATCCTTGAAAATTTCTTGAAATTTTTTTAGTCTTTTGAACTTTTCTCAAAATCTTTTGAAATACTCTAAAATATTAGAAATTCCTTGAAATTTTTTGCAATTCCTTCACAAATTTTCAAACCTTTTAAAAATATTCCCTGAGAATCTTTGAAAATACCCTAAAATACTTGGAAATCCCTTCACTTCATTAAAATGCATTGAAAATTTCTTGAATTATTTTCTAATATTTTAAATTCTTTGATTCCCCCTCAGTTTATTAAAATATATTGAAAATTCCTTGGAATATTTTCGAAATTTTCAAATCCTCTGAATTCCCTTCATATTATTAAAATACCTTTAAATATTTCAAATCATTGAAAATCTCTTAAAATTATTGAAATTTCTTGCAAATTTTTTTAAAACGCTTGGACTATTCTGAAATTTTGTTTCAAAAATCAAATTTTTCAGTAATACCTTAAAACATTTGAAAACTTTTGAAATCTTGAAAATTCTACAAATTCCTCAATTCTTGTGAATAAAATCTTTGAGTTCCAGTAAAATATTACAAAGTCACGTTAAATTACATGGAATCTGATTATGTTCCCTAAAATTTCTTGAAATATTCAAAGTAATATGAAATCCTTCGAGATGCTGAGAAATTCATTGAAATATCTTATTCAGAGCCTTCAAAATCCCTTAAAATTATCGAAATCCTAGAAAATCTTATAAAGTCCCTTGACATTTTTCAAGAATCCTTTGAAATATTTTTAAATGCTGGACATTTTCTGAAAATTAATTTTTTTTCTGACTTTTTCTGACTTAAATCTTTCAAATGATTCTAAAAAATTGCAAATCCTGTGTGAAATTCTACCAAATCTTCCGAAATTCAAGGAAATTCTTTAAATCCACATGGAATATGAAAATATTTCAAAATGTTCGGAAATTTGGAATGTCTATTGAAATCCCACAAAAATCCTTTAAAATTGTGTGGAGTCCTTGGAATCATTCAAAATACCCTTAAACATTTTATATTATATAAAATCCTTTAAAATTTCTATAAATTCCGGAAAATTCTTGGCAATTAGATTAAATTCGTTTAAATTTTTTTAAATCCCTTGAAACCTTTAAAATTATATCAAACATGTTTTATGTTTATTCAAGTGAAAACTATTTCATAAAACAATCTAGGGGGGGTGTGCGGTTTCAGAAGAAGGTTTTTTCGAATATGAAACACTATAATTAGAAACAAAAACTAACAGTTTCAGGAAGGATTCTCTGATTTTAGTTTTAGGTAGTATTTTAGTTTTGAAATTATTAGTCTCACCAGGATCTACTGCTACTGCTTTATAAATCACACGATTATAGTATATTCCAACAACTCGTCCATCCTGAACAGCTAGTTCTGGACGTGACGGGAGATGTGGCATGTAGACCCGCAGGCGATTATGTGAGTTCATCGGCATTGGACTGCATTCTGGAAGCACGAATTTAGGGATTTTTTATCAACAAATTTTGTATACTGTTTTCCTGCAAAGAAAATTCTTTTTTTAAAAGTATGCGAATTACGGGGAAAAGTTCAAACTTTGTTCTCCTTGAAGAGACCTACAAATAGTTCCTTTTCCATGTTTCGATATTTTGAACCCTTTTGTTGAGTATTTTTAAAAATAGTCCTTTTTAATTTGGGCAGAAGAAACCGTACCATCACCGTTTTTGTTTGGTTTCTTTAGGTTTTTTTTTAAACCATATTTTTTTAAATTATATTTTTTCAAATAATACCTAAACTATATATAGGGTGTTGTTTCTATGCGAATGTAACAATAAAACAACAATGGTTATTGAGATAAACGAATTCCAAATTGTCAGAAATCACACTGCACAATGTGACAAAACTAAATTTGATATACATATTCTTATAGTAATAATATGAGCTCCTGAAAAAAACCACCCCTACCACATTTAACATATCCCGTCTCAACTGCCTTTAACTGAAACAGTAAAAAATTCTTAAATTGAAGATAATTGCCCCAACACCTCCTCAAGACTCTAGTAGATATTTCCATCCCATAGTAATAATCAAAAACCCCTCAATGACCACCTTTAGCACATTTAACAGACCCTATCTTACCTGCCCTCAACTGACACAATCAACAAAATTTTAATCGGAAAAAATCATACCAGCCACTTTCCTAAGACTAGATTCTAGATGACATCTCTATCCCTATTTTAATAACCATCAATGCCAAAAAACCACCCCTAACATATTTAACATACTCATTCATTGGGTTTAGTATCTCATTTTTTTTAATTCGGGGTAGCTGATACTATCATAGTATGTTTTTGGATAATTAATTTTCTTATGTGCGGCGAACTAAAAAGAGCACAAACCTCTGATATAATTTTTATTGCACTTAATTTGTAAAACTTTCTTCAGGGGTATTTTTAAGCATCAAGGTTGATTTCTGGAAATAACACAGGACCACAAAATCTGAAACCTTGCAACACGGACCTGACTAGGTGGGTCTTATATTTGCGGAGTCGCATAATTCGAATTCAGCGACCCCGTAAACCTACACGTACACTGATTCATTTGGTAAGCGATTAATTTTGTAGGTTTGACCTTGAATTTACCTTGGCTCTGACCTGATGGAACCAAACGGACAACAGATATGAATTCAGCGACCCCAAAAAACTGTAGGTACTGTGACTTGATTTATCAGCAAAGAATTTTGTGAGTTTGACCTTGAACTGACCTTGACAAAAAATTCGAACTCAGCGACCACGAAGACCTATGGGTACCCTAATTTATTTGGTTAGCGACTAAAATTGTAGGTTTGACCTTGAATTGACCTTGACCCTGACCTGAAGGGACCAAGCGGACAACAGATTTGAAATACATCACCCCAAAAACCTATAGGTACTGTGACTTAATTGGTCAACGATGAATTTGGTAAGTTTGACCTTAAACTGACATTGGAAACGGATTCGAATTCAGCGACCACGAAAACATATAGGTACCCTGATTTATTTGGTTAGCGATTACCTTCGTAGGTTTGACCTCAAATTTACCTTGAGCCTGAACTGATGGGACCAAACGGACAACAGATTTTAAATACATCACCCCAAAAACCTATAGGTACTGTGACTTAATTGGTCAGCGATGAATTTGGTAAGTTTAACTTTGAACTGACCTTGACAAGGGATTCGAATTCAGCGACCCCGCAAACCTATAGGTACCCTGATCTAATTGGTGAGCAATGAATTTTATAAGTTTGACCGTGAACTGACCCGGACCCTGACCTGATTGGACTAAATAGACAACGGATTCAAATTCACCGATCCCGAAAACCTACACGTACACTGATTTATTTGGATGGCGATTTGTTTTGTAGGTTTGACCTCGAATAGACCTTGACCCTGAACTGATGGAACCAAGCGGAAAACAGATTTGAATTCAATGACCCCAAAAACCTATAGGT
>JAABKJ010012011.1:0-10614 GCA_011634705.1 Andricus grossulariae
TTTTTTGAATGAAAAATCATTTTAAATTTTCCCAGAAAACTTAAGAAATGTTTGTTATTTTCTTGAAGCCTTTGAAGATCCTCGAAAAGCTTTAAAATTTTATTTTTAAATTTTCAAAAATTTAAATTTAGTTCTTCATTTCTTCAAATCTTTTTCAGTTTCAAATTAATTTTGGATCTTCTCATAAATATTACACAATGGTTTCGGATTAATTTAAAAGACTTTACAGAGACTTCTATTATTTCACAAAGATTTAATATATATTTCAAAAATTAAACAAAGATTTCAATGATTATTTAGTGATTTCACGACGATTTCAAAGATTTTGGATAGATTCAAAAGACTTCACAAAGACTTTATTCATTTCTCAAAGATTCCAATAATTTCACAAATATTGCCGAATATTTAAAAAATCTTTTAAATATTTCGCAAATATTTTTAAGGAATTCACAAAAATTTCACAACGACTTCACAAAGATTTCACAAAGATTTCAATTATTTCCCAAAGATTTCACAATGATTTGAAATATTTCGCAAAGATTTTAGGCAGATTTAAAAGATTTTACAGAAACTTCTATTATTCCACAAAGATTTCAGATAGATTTGACAGATTTCACAAAGATTTCAATAATTTCACAAATATTACCTAATATTTCAAATATATCGCAAAGATGTTTGAAGAATTCACAAGGCTTTCAGAGAGATTTTACAAGGATTTCACAAAGATTTCAATGATTAGCGATTCATTTTGGAAATTTCACATATGTGTAAAATATTTCGCAAAGATTGAACAAAGATTTCAATGATTTCCTAATGATTTCATAAAGATTTCCAAAATTTCGAATATATTTAAAAGAATTTAATCATGTCTCAAATATTTCAGAGATTTCATAAATATAACCGAATGTTTCAAAAATATTTCGCAAATATTTTTGAAGAATTCCCAAAGATTCCACAAAGATTTTAATGATTAACGAAATTTTCACAAAGATGTAAATAAATTCACAAATATTAACAAATATTTAAATTACTTTGCAAAGATTTTCAAAGAATTGGCAAAATTTCAATGATTTACCGAAGATTTCATAAAGATTTCAGAAAGATTATAAATATTTTGTAAGGATTTCAGATAGATTTCGAAGATTGAACAAAAAATGCAAATATTGCGCAAAGATTTCAGATTGATTTCAAAGATTTCACAAAAACTTCTATTATTTCACGAAGATTTCCGATGGATTTGAAAGATTTCACAAAGATTACAATAATTTCATAAATATCACTGAATATTTAAAATATATCGGAAAGATTTCAAAAGAATTCACAAGGCTTTTACAAAGATTTCAATGAACTCCCGTAGATGTCAAAGATTTCACAAAGGAGTCAAATATTTCGCAAAGATTTCAGATAGATTTCAAAGATTTTTCAAAGTCTTCTATTATTTCACAAATATTTCAGATAGATCCCAATGATTGAACAAAGATTTCAATTATTTTTTAATGATTTCATAAAGATTTCAAAATTTTCAGACATATTTATCAGACCTCACACAGACTTCAATCATTTCTCAAATATTTCACAAATATTACCGAATATTTCAAAAATGTTTCGCGAATATTTTTCAAAGAATTCCCAAAAATTCCACAAAAATTCAATGATTTCCGAAATATTTCACAAAGATTGAAATAATTTCACAAATATTACCAAATATTTCGATTATTTTGCAAAGATTTTCAAAGATTTTGTAGAATTGGAATGATTTCCCGAAGATTTTATGAAGATTTCACAAAGATTTGAAATATTTTGTAAAGATTAGAGATAGATTTCAAAGATTGAACCAAAATTTCAAATATGATTGCCCAAAGAATTGAATAATTTGTTACGTTGCAATGTTATTGCAAGTCATTAGCAATTAATTATCAGTAGTTCAATAAATCATTAAAATTTGATTTAATAGATTTTTAATTCAAAGATTTAATTTCACTGATCAGAATCCACAAGCCGCACGATTTTCCAAGACTTGGGTTTAGTTAATTTAGTTCCTTTATTATTAGGAATTGATTTTGCCTGCTTTTTCTTTTCATTTACGTATTTCCCGAGTAATCTGACTATTCTGAAGAATGCTCATCCACCCTGATCAAACGAAAAACTTCAAGAAGCATTTGAGACGCCTTTTGTCGATCAAAGTCACTCAAATCCTTTGAAATTTTCCACTCAACTTACTGCTGTGTGCCATGCTGTTCCTATCCTTCTAGTCGTAACTTAAAACCAATTGAATATTTTTGGAATGCTGTTGGGATTGTTACCGCCGATTATTTTTGACGCCCCTTCAACTTATCTACTTTGGAGTGGAATTCAAAAGTTCACATTTTGGAAATGTTTCTTTTCTATCCCCGGCAATGCGAGTGGGACCTCTTCAGCTCAGGCCTGCATCATCAATGTCCTAGTAGTCGGCTTGGTTGTTCAGATAATTCGGAGAGGATGTCTTGGACATCAATTCGAGATCTTATCGACGAAATTGATTGATTATGATCATCAAATTCAGAAGAAAATATTTTGTTTGGACACAGCATCCCTAAATCTACATCTGGTCACAGCCCTAAGAGTCCTTTTCTGCTGTTACAACATTCCCCAGTAACACCAATCAGAACGTCCCATTTCAATCAATCAGGATCAATTTGGTTTCTAAAGAAGAAGAAAATTCTGGGAAAAACCTTCATTTTTCATCAAGCATCTTGCGGAGCAGCATCTCTATTTTTCGGTTTAGATCAGTTTCTGAGTGTCTTCAAGTATCTTTGTATTGAGTGACTTTTCAAGCGTACATATATACGGATTTTGAGACAAATTTCTAGTGCTGTCACTGATTATATTGAAAGGTATGATTCGTTTTTATCAAATTCAGAAGGCAGATTTTCAGTGGATTTTGTGTGGAGCCCTTTCCTTTGTTTTGTGAGCTTTAGTTTACTCAATTTGGTTACACATAATTAAATGAACTTTCCTTGACTAAAGGTTAATTTTTTCAATATTATAATTGGTGATATATTGTGTTATATTCTTTCTCGACTATTTGTTTGCTGTGTTGTTTCCCCTTTTATTTTGGACCCTTTCCTTGGTTGATTTACTTAAACATTATTTACTTGTATTTATGCTAAAATGTGTTTTGTTTATTATATATTGTCGTTCCCCTGTTTTTGAATGACCCTCGTGACACGCTTTTGATCAATAAACCTATTTTCTTCTAATCTATACATGGTCTTGGAAAACCAGACGAAAGATCGAATTTTTTTTATAAAACTATTCAATTCCTCCATTTTGTGAACATTTTGTGAACATTTGGTCTTCCCTTTAAATCAATATCCTAATATCGGTTATTAATTTATTAATTTTATATTAAATTAATTTTATGATTGTGCCAAGTTATAAGAACTAGCTCCGCTACCATTATCCAACAGTGAGGCTGAGCTAGCCACTATTTGATTCCCGGTTCACAGATATGAAATTTTTATTTATTTTATGTTTTTAAATTGTTTTTCAAATCATCTCTGTTTATGTTTGTGAATGATCCATATGGACCTGGCGCCGGTGAAAAATTTAGAATATATAACCTAGAATCTCAAGCTTAGAACAGAAGATTATAACGATAGTGAAATTGTCGTTATCAATTTCACAAATATTACTAAGTATGCCAAAAATATTTCAAATATGAGCTGAAATGATTTCCAAAAGATTTGAATTAATTCACTAAGATTTCGTATAGATTACGAGGGGATCAAGATTTTTCTGATTTCCTACAGATTTCAAAAATTTCGGATAGGGTTAAAAGATTGAAATGATTTCCTCAAGATTTAAAATCAGTATGAATACAACAATTTCAAAATGACTGGATCTCAAAACAATATTAGGAAGGCACTTACTTTACAGTAATAGAATAAAATTACTCTTATTTTTCAACGGAAAGTGCAGTATAATGTAGAAGGCAGAATACAACATGTCACATCATTATTTATACGCTCATGGAAGAAAATGTATAGCTGCAACAGCAAAATATTTTATTTATTTATTCATCCAAATGACAAAGTATCCCCAATACACATGTTAGCCACAATAAGTATTTTATACGAATTTAGTCTAAACCTTATATTGATATAAACATCACAAGAATGAAAAATTTAAAATAAACGCTTATATCACTGCTTCGGATCGCAAACAGTGTTGTATTTCAGTTTCATATATTTCTTGACTTGAATTAGTGACGCATGATTCGTCGGATCTCTTTTCTTGTACGACGAAAAAATTCCTTTTCTTTGATTTCACGACGAAAAACAGTCTCAAATTTATTATACGGTATTCTGGCGATTTCGTCTGGTCTCAGAGGGGTATTACCCATGCCATTTTCGTTTACTATAACCTGTACTTTATCTACATCATATATTGGATGAAGGAAGCCTTCACATTCTATTCCAATGATGAAGCCATGAAATGAGAACTTTCGTTTATTAAAAACAAACTGGGACATATCCCTAACGTTACCACTTGGTGCACCAAAATAATGAATGCCATGACTAATAGGTACAAGACCTCTATGACGTTGGAGTATTGGTGCAAGGTGATCTGGTACTGCAAGAAGAAATAGAAATTCTTGAATTTTAACACTTAAAATATGGACAAAGCTCAAATAAATTTTTAAATGTAATTTCTTGTTAACTTTGAGAATTATGGGATATTCGAGACTTTGAACTAGGTGAAATACGTGGCAGCTACAGACGGCCATATATGCTAGTGATTATACTCGTGGTACTGATCAAAGTAGCTTATAGTATAGTCTTAAAATGTTATTTTCCTTGTTTAAAAATAAGGAACTAAACCGTAGCCAAAAGTTCTAAGCAGGCAATTTTAGTTAAAGATATATGTGGGCATACACATGAAAAGAGCCCTTCTGACCAGTTCTATGCTTTAGGAGATATTCACGTTTTCCCAAGTCAGAATCAAAATTATTATTTACCGTTTTGAGTTGAGGATGATACTAGGACCTATGCTGAATATTGTGGAACTAAACTTACTTATCCGGACAAATGACAATATACATAAGTTCATACCACCCATATGAATAAATGGAAAACTGAGTGAGTGGCTTGATATTATTTATATTATTATATTTACCGATACAATCAGAAAAGACTGCTGATAAAATGATGAATAGTGTCCCAATAAGTATCCTCATTTTATCGTTATAGAGAAAACTGATGTATAAAAAATTAAGGTAACGATTTCATATAATGTAAAATATATAATACATAATCACATAAGTCATTCTTGGTATGATGAAGCTACACTTTTGTAGATATTTGTATTTCATAAATTCGTTTGTCTCAGCTTTGAAGGCCTAAAAAGTAAAGATAAATTCTCAAAATTTCGGCGCGTGTTCGTTGAAGGTCAAAGAAGAACGACACTTCAAAATTATTACAGAAAAATACTGAAAAATGAAATCATTAAAAATAAAATATATTTTGATAAATTATTGTTTGAAAGAGCCGTCTGTAATCCCATTTGAAAGATTTTCATATCTTTGAATTAGTTTTCTGGCGTCATGAGTTTCAGATGTTATACCAAATCCAAACAAGTACAAATTTTTGCTCAGAGAAGAATACGAATCTTATGAATAATTTTTTCAAAGAATTATAGTTCTGATTTGAGAATTTTTTGAAAAAATTCTAATTCCAAGTTGCGATACAGAACTTTAGAAAAGAAATAATTTTTTGTTCGGGACAGGGAAATTTCGTGAAGAATTGTAGATTATATTGTGGGCCAGACCGGAAATCTGAAAGACCTGGGTTCGGATACCAGCAAAGCTAAATAAATTTTTCTCACAATTTATAAAATTAGTCATCAATATACACTTCACTTCTTATGAATAACACCCAAATAATGCAAAAAATTCAAAAGCTCGTTGCAGAAAAAAACTACCAAATCTGCAATCAAAAATTAATTCTTGCAAAAAAAAAAACACTTTTCTCATCCAACTATCTTTCATCCTCATTGCACATATACTAAAGTCAAGAGAAAAATTCTCCAGAAAGTTAGCCCATGAAAAAAGTGTTCTCTCCAGACTGAACTTGTTCGTTTTGCCTCCAGTCCTCTTCCAACTTGGAGAACGACGTCGCGCCTAATAATTATTTGTAGCGGTAATGAAGAGAGACGATTTTGCAAGTTGGAGAGAGAGCTTGAGGCAACGAAGTTATCCTGGCACCACCCAATCTACCTAAAATTTCCACGAGTTCGTCTACGACCTTGAAGGGTGGAATCGGGTGGCGGTTGTGCAATTACAGGTTGCTCAACGACGAATCTCTTCAGAGAACTCAAGACTGAACATTGAGCAAACCAAGGAGAGAACTTGATGTACATGGCATGATTAACTTAATTGTATGCCTCGGACTCATGAAACTATTCACACTTTTTTACATTTTCCTAACCATGCAACTCTTTTCCTAATATTTGGTAACAAATTAGTGAAATAAGGCGTTGCGTGCCTACAAAACAGGGTTTCGAAGCCTATTAAGAAGTTAGTTAGGTCGATCAAATCTTTCCTTCCTATACCTTTTAACTCCTACTCCCCCTACTACCCTGCTGTCCCTTACTCCTCTCCTCCTATACGTTCAGCGCCCCCTCTTTTTACATCGTTGTGTCTCGGTTCCCCTCCTCCAACTACTCTTTCATTCACCTGATTCTCCTTCCTGTACTTCTCTTCTCACAACTTCCCCCTCACGTCCCGTACTACACCTCCCATCAGTTCTCTACTTTCTCCTTCTATACGTACAGCGCCCTTTCCTCCTACTTCTCCTCCTTCTACTTCCCCTCCTCCTAATTCTCCTCCTACTACGTCCCGTCCTAATACTTCTCCTATCTCCACCTGCTTCTCCTTCCTCTACTTCTCTTATCGTTACTTCACCCTCACGTAACCTACTACCGCTCCCGTCAGTTCTCCACTTTCTCCTCCTCTCCTCCTACTTCTTCTCCTCCTACTTCTCCTTCTCCTACTTCCCCTCCTCCTAATTCTCCTCCTCCTAGGTTCGGTCCTCCTACTTCTCCTTCCTTTACTTCTCTTCTCGTCACTTCCCCCTTACGTCCCTTGCTACCCCTCACTACAGTTTCCTGCTTTCCTTCACCTCGATTTACTAATTCCCTTTTCCTCAATCCCCACCCATTACTTCTTCTCCTTCACTCACCATTACTATCCTACTACCCCTCCCAACCCTTCCCCATCACACAATTCCTCTACTTTCCCTCCTTTTATTATTCCTACGTAACATCACCACACCCCCCCACTTTCCCTCACGAGAAACAATTACGACGGACGGAGAATTGTCAGTTCCAGTAACCAAGTTATTACCGTATGGAAAAATTTAAAACAAAATGTAAATTTTTTCAGGTTTTGAAATAAAATTTTGAAATTTTTAAAACATTTTGAAGGTTTTAAATTAATTAAATTGTTTTCTTAGGATTCCAGAAAAAAATTTGTTACTTTTAAGAAAAATTAGATTAAAAAAAAAAATGTAAAAAGATTTCAATAGGTATGAAATGATTTCCTAAAATTTCAGAAAATAACGTAAAAGAGTTCAAGGCAAAAATTGTCAATTTTGCACAATTATAAAATTTGAAGAAAAAAAAATATGTTCAAGAGATATTTCAAAGTTTTAAGACAATACAAAAATAATTGTATTCAAAACAAAATGAAGATTTTTGAAGATTACGAAAAAAAAATTTAGAAGGTTTTTAAAAATTTTTAAAGAAAGATTTGAAGGTAATTTCTTTAATTTAGCAGGATTTTTGCAAAATTTCATGGAAGCTTCGAATCATTTCAAGATAATTAGATGTTCCCGAAAAAATGAAAAGATAATGAAAAAATTTTCAATAACAAAAAACCAAAATCTGATTGTCAAAGATTCCACAATAAAATGTGGAAAATTTTAAAGATTTTGAAAGGTTAATAACAAAATTTTTTCAAGATTGCTGGGAATGCAAGATTGTCAATCAAAAATAAATCCGCAAGATATTAAAGAAATTTTAGGAATCATTCAAGCCACTTAAAAAGACATTAGAGAAATTTTTGAATTTTGAAGTGATTAAACATATTTTAAAACTTTCACAGATTTCCGAGAATTTATAAAAATATTCTTAAATCTTCAAGAGATTGAAAAAATTCTAAAGAATTTCAAATGATTTGGTAAGATTTCAAAAGATTAAAAATATTTCGAAAATTTTAAGGTTTTTGCGGTATTTACAAAATATCAATGAATTTGCAGTTTTATAACATAATATTTTGAAAGTTTTCAAATTCAACTTTGATGTTTATTTAATTCATCATTCTTTAGTGTATAAATTATCAACATTTTTATTTTTTTATCTCGCACCATGAGAAAATCCAACGATTTTTTGTTGAGCTAATCATTTTTGGTTGAATATTCTACTATTATATTTTTGGTTGAAAATTCATCTTTTATGGTTGAAAATTGTATTATTTGGTTGAAAATGTAATTATTATAATGAAAATTCTACAATTTTATTAAAAAGTTATCTGTTTTGGTTGACAAAGTAAATATTTTTCTGAAAATTCAACCTTTTGTAGAAAATTGAACTATTCAGTTGAATACAAAATTTTCTGTTAAAAAATATACTGTTTTGTGTAAAGTTCAACAATTTGGTTGAAATTTTATTTCATTCTTGACCAAAAAAATTCTTTCCCAATTGAAAATTCATCTCTTTTAGTTCAAATTTCATACTTTTATGTTAAAAATACAATTATATTCTTGAAAATTAAATTGTTTTAGTTGAGGATTCAACTTTTTTTTTTGAAAATTCGCCTTTTCTGGTTTGATTTAATTGTTTTTTAATTAAAATATATATATTTTTTGGTCAACATGTCAGCTATGACATTTTTGGTTTAAAATTTTATCTTTTTCAGTTGAAAAGTCAAATACTTGTTCCAAAGTTTAACTACATTGTTAAAAATGTATTTTTTTGGTTCAAGATTCATCATTTTAATTAAAAATGTATCTCTTTAGTTGGAAATTTAACTATTTTGTTGAAAATTCTTTTTTTTTGTTGTTAAAAATCATTTATTTTGGTTAACAAAACTCTACCATTTCATTTTTCTATTGAATATTTGTTTGAAAAATTTGTTTTTGGTTGATGATTCATCGTTTCGGTTAAAATTGTATCCCTTACGTTAAAAATTAAACTATTTTGTTAATAATTTGTTCTATTTTTGCTGTAATCCAATTTTTATTAATAAAAAATTCTAATAATAAAGTCAATGTATAGAATTCCTAAAAATAAAACAAGAATTCAACGATCAAATTTGGATAACAACCACAAAATGCTCCTAATGCAATTCCTAAAAAGAATAAAAATTTTTCGTTTCAGTGGACAAAAATGAAAAAGAGAAAAAAAAATGAGAAGGCAACACACTAAATCCCCTTCCTTCTACTTTTTTTATTTCGCCTTTTTTATTTGTATTATTATCAAATCACAGTATAAAAGTATTTAAAAAAATACTTCAAATAAATTTAATATCAATAGCACTATTGAAACTTTTTAAAATTTTGCCAAATAAGTCCGAGAGCTCTCAGTGTCTTCAATCATCTTAAATCTTGATGTACATACCTAATTGATTTTATTCCCAGACAACCTAATCTTCGATTTTTTCGATTTCTTATCGAAATTTTGATTTTATCAATATCTTGATTTGCTGTTGCATTATTCAAGAAATGAGGAGAGGGTGTTTACGAAGGACTTTACTGATCATGTATATGAGAGCCTGACAAAGTTTGCGAACAGTTGGTGTGTGGACCACCTTGATTCGATCCTTCCCAGCAAATAGTGACTTAGCTTACGTATTCTGTGTTAACACAGGTCTCAAAGCTTAAGCTTATATTGTTACGAGAGGATAATTTTAGTAAAAATTCTCACAAAACTTTTTATTTTTCTTATTTCAAATATGAAATAGTGTTGATTACTGATTTGCTATTTTTGGAAGAACGAAAAAAAATCTGCCTCAGCCAGGATTTGAACCGGGAACGCCACTATGCATGAGTAGAGCGTTAACAGATTACAACACCAAGGCTGTAGCAGATAATTTTTTGTTTTTCCTATGTCACGTGTTGACGCAGCTCTGCAACTATTTACATTTTGAAACTTTTTTAAGTGAATACTTTAGTCTGAAAAATTTGCAACAAATTAGAATATAAATGTAAACAATGATGTGATGTCCTTGACTAGGGTATTAAATATTTTTTGTTGTGAATATCAAATAGGGTCGATTACTGGTCTATTATTTTAGGAGAAACGTGAAAAAATAATCTGCTACAGTCTCGGTGACGTAATTAATCAACGCTCCACTCATGTATAGTGGCGTTTCCGGTTCGAATCCGGGCTGTGGCATACTTTTTTCTCGTTTAAATAAAAATAGTAGACCAGCAATTGAAGCTCTTTTATATTCAACTTAAAAAATACCTTGACGGATCTCGTGTCGTGCGACTTTTCCAACCTTTTTACATTCTCATCTCAATGAGAAGGTATTGGTTTTATGTGAAAAATGACTTTCGCGGATTCAATCAAATG
>JAABKJ010012012.1:0-10614 GCA_011634705.1 Andricus grossulariae
ACATATAATTGATAATATTTCAACAACAAAATTTAATTTCAAATAAAAAATAGTTGAATTCGACAAAAAAAAAATCTAACAAAATATTTGAATCTCCAACAAAAAATTAATAATTTTCAACTAGTTGTATTTTTAACCAAAAAAGATTAAATATTTTCCTAAAGAGACGAATTTTCTACAAAAGAGTTTAATTTTTAACCCGAAAATATGGATTTTCAATAAAAAAGATCATTGTTAAACGAAAAGATCATTTTTAAGTAAAATGATGTATCTTGAAAAACGACTTTTTTGCAGAGCAGTTTAACTTTAAACCAAGTAGTTGAAATTTCAACCACTAAATATGCATTTTCCACCAAAAATGGAACAGTTAAATTTTCAGTTTAAAAAACTAATTTTCAACAAAAAACTAATTTAAAACTAGACGGATTCAACAAAAAAAGATTATTTTTCAAAAAAATAGTTGAATTCTCAACCAAAATGAAGAAGTTTCAACAAAAAAAAGTAATTTTCCACCCAATTAGAGGAATTGTCAAGGAAAAAGTTTAATTTTGTTTAAACAAAATTAATTTTTAACGAAAAGGACGAATTTTAAACCAAAATATTTGAATTATCAACGAAAATGAAGAATTGAAAAAAAAATAATTTCCTAACGAATTAAACGAATTGTCAACAAAATAGTCGAATTTGCATCAAGAAAGTTCATTTTCAACCAAAAAAAGCGATTTTTTAACAAAATAGTTGAATTTTCAGCCAAAATGAAGAATTTTCTACAAAGAAAATTGATTTTTTCCCCAGTTAGACGATTTGTCAACAAAATAGTTGAAGTTTCTTTAAAAAATTTAAATTTCAACCAAAAAAGACGAATTTTTATTTAAAATTATGAATCTTCAACAAAAAATTACTTTTTTAAAAACTTTTAAAGTTTAACCAAGTAGTTGAATTTGGAACTAAAAATGGAATCGTTAAATTTTTACTTGAAAAAAACTAATTTTTAACAATAAACTAATTTCCAACCAGTTGAATTCACCTAAAAAAGACAAATTCCCAACAAAATAGTTGAATTCTCAACAAAAATGAAGAATTTTCAACAAAGAAAATTGATTTTTTCCCCAGTTAGACGATTTGTCAACAAAATAGTTGAAGTTTCTTTAAAAAAGTTAAATTTCAACCAAAAAAGACGAATTTTTATTTAAAATTATGAATCTTCAACAAAAAATTACTTTTTTACAAACTTTAAAGTTCCACCAAGTAGTTGAATTTTCAACAAAAATGGAATCGTTAAATTTTTAGTTTGAAAAAACTAATTTACAACAAAAAACCAATTTTCAACCAGTTGAATTCAACCAAAGAAGATAAATTTTCAACGAAATAGTTGAATAAATTTCTTAAACATAATGAAGAATTTTCAACAACAGCAAAAATGAATTTTTTACCCAATTAGACGAATTTTCAACTAAATAGTTGAATTTTTTTGAAAAAAGTTAATTTTCAACCAAAAAAGAAGAATTTTTGACTGAAATGATGAATCTTCAACCAAAAGTTAATTTTTAAATTAATTTTAACCAGTAGTAGATTTTTCAACAAAAAAAGAAGAATTTTCAACAAAAAATAGGAATTTTCAACTAAAAATGGAATTGTTAAATTTTCAGTAAAAAAAAGACAAACTAATTTTGAACAATAAGCGAATTTTCAACAAAATAGTTGAATTCTCAATAAAAATGAAAATTTTTCAACAAACCAAATTAATTTTCTACCGAATTGTCAACAAAATAATTAAATTTTCATCAAAAAAGTTCATTTTAACAAAAAAATACGAATTTTGAACTAAAATGATGAATATTCAATAAAAAAATGACTTTTTAACAAAGTTTAAATTTTATTCAAGTATGTGGTTCAATTTAAAAAAATAATGAAATCGTTAAATTTCAGGGGACACCAATTTTTAACGGATTTTTAAGTTCTTTTTTAGATCGATCCTGTAATAAATTTGAAATAACTTTATGATAGCCGAATTTTTCAAAAGAATTCAGTTTTTTTTATTCAACAAATAAGGTGAAAAAATAGGTCTTCTCGAAAATCCAAGTCTCCTATTTTGTTTAAACTGTTTGCAATTGCTCCAGCATGTTTAAAATCAGAACTTTGATAATAATTTTTAAAAAGATAGTAATGTTTCGTTATTAAATATTACTTTGACATAAGTTTCGACAAAAATTTTACGGAATAAAATATCTGGGTCTTGTGAATCATTAAGAAATCATTTTTTCTCATTAACTTGTTTTTAACAAATAAACAATTTTTTATATTTGCTCAGCAATATCAAATATAAGTGAGCATTGCTAGAAACATTTTACACTGATTTTAAACAGCTACATTAATTGAATTATTGATGACAATAACAGTAGTTGATCGTTATCGAAGTGTCTAAAAAAAGATAAAAAATTTGTTATTACCAGATGATTAAGTTAAAAGAACAAGGTTTAAATGCTGAAAAATAGCCAAATAATGCATCTGGTAATTATGTTTGTTTCAACAATTATTATTAAATATTATAGATTTATAGCGATGAAAACAATCGTTTTTAACAATAAAAAATAAAAAATGGTTTATTGTCATCGAAATGTCCTTAAAAATTTAGAAGTTAGTTATTTCCTGTATGTTGCATCGAAAGGAAAAAGCGTTTACCAAAAATGGCCGAATAGTGCATTTTTTAATTAATATAGTTTAAACAATCATCAATTTTTATTAAATAAATATTAACTTTCCAAAAATTAAAATTTTTAAGTTTCCCATGCATTAACAATGTATAAATTCTTCACTTCGAATGCCATTAATGTGCAATCGATAAAAGCAGATCTGCAAAATACTAATTGGGAGTTTATAATAAATTAATAATTTGTTTCTAACAGTTGTATTTCTATGAACAGCAGTCGGAGATTTTGTAAATATTTTGAATATTTATAAAGTGATATTTGTCTACAATCCAATTTTCAGTCACATACATGCATTATAAAAATAAATCGATGTATATTTCTTTCTTTTCATAAACAAATACAGAGTTCAAGCAATATTTTGAAGTTGAATTAAAATTTTGCTAAACCCTTTGTTCACGAACTCCGTGTAGGAATATACTGATAAAATCTTTTTGGTTTGTTGATTTCAGATAATCCGTTCCAGAGTTATTATGCTCACCACAAGTCATAGAAAAAAACGAGTTTTGCGGCAGCGGCCATATATGGGGAAAACTGGGGGCAGTTTTCAACATGTTTGAATGAAAAAGTACCTAAAAATATGTTGTTATTGATCCTCTGTAGTCCATTTCAATAACATTTTGTTATTATGGCTACAAAAAAATCTTGAAAATTACATGAATATTTAGATATAACCCCTTAATTAGAACTGAAAATAGTATGGTTGTATATTTTTGCAATTTAAACCATCAATTTTCAATATTTTATTAATTTGTCAATAACAATTTATTCATAAGTGTTTGGAGCACCTTCGTGAATTTTTCACATTTTTCATATTGCCTCTTCTATAAAAAATAATTTTCTAAACTTGACTCGTGTTCAAGTATACACAAAATTCTTTACTTTTTGTGATATTTTTCAGTCTGCGAACAACAACAAATATGTTTAATTACCAGCTTTAGGCTCATTTACGTGGGGAACTTTCAGCTTTCTAATATCTTTTTACAATGCAAAAAAAAATTCAATTTATGCATTATTTCGCGAGTGGTTTTGCACAAACTATTCAGAAGTGCTACCTGACTCGAATTTTATAGTACATATTTTAAATTATTAATCATAAGTAGCACGAAAAAATTACAATATATTCTATATCTTTTTTTAAACTGTCTAAAAATAATTTCCAGTAAGTAATAATAGTTTAAAAAAATTGTATTACGTTATAAACAAATTATTGGGCAAATGTATATTTTTCGGCATTAGCAATGCTTAGCTCAATCGAATCCAGAGTGTTGGTATACAATGCGAGAGAAACTAATGTTTTATTACGATTATTTGAAAAGAGATTCTATTTGGCAATTTTTAAAAATTGTTATAAACAAATTCACAGTTTGAATATTTTCAAACGAATAGTTTCAATTTTTTACGGAATCAGCGAAGAATATGTTTCCAACGACTCTTTGCTATGAAACTTTACAAATTTACCAGAATTATACATTATTCAAACAATTTTCATAAAAGAATTCAGGGTTTGGCTATTTTTCAAAGAATACGCTCAATTTTTTTTTGAAATCATATAAGAATATCTTTCTGATGACTTTTTGCGATGATAATTTGCAAATTCACAAAAATTATTAATTTTTTGAACTCACTTTTTTACGAAATTACTTAGGAATGTATGCGATAACACTTTTCTACGATACTTTCCAACTCTACAATAATTATTGATTAGTTAAACTATTTTTGTAAGCAACAAAAATATCATAGCAAGGAGTCATCTGAAAGACATTCTTAGTTAATTTCGTAAACAAAAATTGAGCAAAATTGTTGAAAAATACACAAAATCGGAAATTGTTTATAAAAGTTGTTTAAAAAATTGATAATCATTCTGAATTTGTAAATTATCATAACAAAAAGACGTCGGAAGGACATTATTAGTTGATTACGTAAAAAATTGAGCATATTATTTGAAAAATATTCTGAATTTGTTTATGAAAATTGTTTGAATAATTAATAATAATTCTTGTACATTTGCAATGTATCATAGCAAAGAGTCATCGAAAAGATATTTTCAGCTTAATTTTTAAGTCTTTTAAACTGCCCCCTCCAATACTTTCCATCCCCTACTCCCACAACTTACTCCACTCTTCCCATTTCCCCTTCCCCTCACTTCACCCATCGCTTTCACTTCCTTCCCGAACTTCTTTCTTCAATACTTCCCCCCTCCACACTTTCCCAGCTAACACTCCCCTTCCCCTACTTTCCTTCCCTAGCCATCACTTTTTCTCCCCTACTCACACGCACTACCCTACTAGCCCCCCTTTACTTCCCTCACTACCCTCCTTCACTTCAAATCGTTTCCCCTACTTTCCTTCACTTACCCACACCAATTCCCTCTCACTTACTTACCCTAATTTCCCCTACCCATCACTTCCTTTACTTTCTCTCCCCTAATTTCCCAACGTCCCCTTCGCTCATTTCCCTTCACTTCCCCTAGCTTTCCCTACTTACTCTCTCCTCACTTCCCCGAATTTACCATCCCTCATTTCACCTCACTTACGCTACTTACCCTTTCTTTACTTCACCTCACTTATCTCCCCGCACTTCTACTTATTCCTCCTACTTCCACTAGTTCCACTACTCTCCCTTCACTCACTTCTCCTCATTTCCTCTACTCGTCACCTCTCCTTTTCCCTTACCTTCCCTACTTCCTCTCCCCTAATTTCACCTACTTTCACTCAGCTCCTTTCCTCTCACTAACCCTCTTCTAATTTCCCCTCTAATTTGCCCTTTTATCATTTCCTCATACTAACCCCTACTTAATCTCCCCTGAATTCTTATAATTTTACCTATTTCCCTCCCTTCATTTCTCCTCATTTTCACTACTCCCTCTCCCCTAATTTTCCCTACCTCCTCTCCCCTGATTATCCATCCCCTCATTTCCTCACGCTTACTCTACTTCCTCCTCATTCCCCCTCACTTCACGTACTTCCTCTGCCTTCATTTCTTCACATTTCCCCTACTTTCCTCTCACTTCGCCTACTTCCCCTTCCCCAATTTCCCCTCACTTGCCCATCCCTAACTTTTCCTCACTTCAAATACTTCCCCTTCCCTCATTTCCCCTTAATCACCTCCCCTCCTTTTTCCTCATCCCCCCTACTTCTCCTCACTCCCCTAGTTTATCACCCCTATCTCCTTATTTAACCTACTTCCCCCACATTTTTCCTTATTTTCCCTGACATCCCCTAATTCTCCTCCACCCATTTCCCCTTATTTCCGGACCTCTAATTTTTCCTTACTTTAATTACTTCTCTCCTCATTTCCCCATACTTCCTATACCTTTCTTTTCAATAATTTCCCCTACTCATTTTCTACTCAATTTACTCTTCTCATTTCCCCTACTACCTCTCCCCTCATTTCTGCTTATTTTACAAATATTTTCATTTCTTAATATCTTTTAACATCGATTTAATTTGTATGTCATTTCTTTCATACTCAGACAAGTAAAATCTTAGGCAAATTATTGTAGTACTTTTCAACATACTTCAGATTTCTATTATTTATGTATACTTTAATTCGTTTCTAAAGCATAAATAAAAATTTGCGTTATACGTCGTAACTCGAAAAGAATGTTCCATATAATTACTCATATGTTACAGAGTACAGTATGGGCATAAAAACGCGACGGAAGTAGATTGTGTAACGGATGACGTGACTTCCGGGACGAAACCTCAAGTCTGTAAATAGCTACAAGATATTTTTCCACATAAAATTGTTATTATTCAGATCTTTTACGATTCCATGTGAAAAAATAAGAGTAGGTAGTGATAAAGAGAAGTAGCGATAAAGAGAAAATTTAGAATGAAAAACAAATTAGTTATGTATTGACTTTTTTGGTTGCAACATAAAGATTACATTTTTTATTATTTGTATAAAAAAGCTGCCCCTAATTAGTTATTTCTCTAACAAATTATTTAAAAATAAACTGAGATGCTTTTAGAAATATCAATTTCGTAATTGTGCTATCTAATCTTTTGATTTGAATTTTTCCTTAAAGCACCTTTTGTCTGATTTTTTTGGAATTGAAAAAAGATATTATATTTTCCTTGAATATCCGTTGTTTTTTCGCAATTTTTGCATTTTTATTATTTTTAATGATAAATTATGACAGGGTATCAATATCAATATACAATATACATTTACACAGACAAATAATTTTTTAATTAATTTATAGAAATATACAATTTAAAATAAGTAAGTTTTTCAATGCCCGTTAAGAGTTACCAAAGTAAATCTTGAAAATTTCGATTTTAGTGATTTTTTTATACGTATCACAGTTACCCGTAATGACGGAAAATCTGAAATCTTTGACACTAACAAAGGAAAGAAAAAATATTTCTTCACGCAAGTTTTTGTTGATTAAAAAAGGGGACGATTGAAAGTAGAAAGTCCAAAGATAATTTTTGGCAAAATTTAAAAGAAAAGTCTTCTTAAATGTTTGAAATATCATTAATCAACATATAACTCTGTAATTTGGTATCAATAGGTCGATAGGGCCCTATCGACGTAAGATATTGAATATTACTGATTGGAAGTTTAATCCATATATTCAGAAAAATATTGGTTTTGAATTAAAGAAATTGTTTCTTTAACACAATTTTTTTTTCATTCAAACAAAAATAACTTCGAAATTAAGTAAAACATATTAAGTTAAAGAAAAATGTTCATTAGAAGAAAAAACCATTTCTTTGACTGAGGGCCAATGAATATTTTTCTTTGATTGGTTGAAACTTGATTCTTTTTAATTGAAAAGTATAATCTTATAATTTTTGTTCGAAATTCATCTCTTTTGGTTGAAAATTCTACTATTTGGTTGAAGATTGAACTATTTTGATGAAAATCTCTTTTTTCTATTGAAAATCAATTTTTTCAACAGCAAATTCAACAATACCATTTTTGTTTGAAAATTGATCGTTTTTAGTTTAAAATTCAACTATATGGTATAAAATCAATGTTTCTGTCGACAATTCATATTTTCGTGTTGAAAATTCAACTCTCTTGTGAAAAATTCGCCTTTGTGGCTTAAAAATTCAACTGTTTTGTTGAAATTTTTCGTTTTATGTTATAAATTTTATTATTTTGGTAGAAAATTCAACTCATGATTTAAAAATTCGTCTTTTTTGGTAGAAAATTAATCCCCTTGATTGAACTTTTAACTACTTGGTTAAAAGTTGAACTACTTTTTTGAAAATTCATTTTATTGGTTGAAGATTCATCTCTTGTTGAAAATTTGAATATTTTGTCGAAAATTCGTTTTTTCTTGGTTGAAAATCAATTGTTTTAACTGCAAATATAACTATACCATTTTTTGGCTTGCAAACGGATCGTTTTTAGTTAAAAATTCAACTATTTATTTGAAAATGACTCTTTTTGTTGAAAAATCATATTTTCTGGTTGAAAATTCAGCAGTTTTGTAAAATTCATCTTTTTGGCTTAAAAATTCAACTGTTTTGTTGAAATTTTTCGATTTAGGTTATAAATTTTATTATTTTGGTAGAAAATTCAACTCATAATTTAAAAATTCGTCTTTTTTGGTAGAAAATTAATCCTCTTGATTGAACATTTAACTACTTGGTTGAAAGTTGAACTACTTTGTTGAAAATTCATTTTATTGGTTGAAGATTCATCTTTAATTGAAAATTGAAATCTTTTATCGGAAATTCGTTTTTTCTTGGTTGAAAATCAATTGTTTTAACCGCAAATATAACTATGCCATGTTTTGCTTGCAAACTGATATTTTTTAGTTAAAAATTCAACTATTTGTTTGAAAATGAATCTCTTTGTTGAAAAATCATATTTTCTGGTTGAAAATTCAGCAGTTTTGTAGAAAATTAATCTTTTTGGCTTAAAAATTCAACTGTTTTGTTGAATATATCTCTCCTTATGTTCAAAATTCTATTATTTTGGTAGTAAATTTAACTATTTAGTTGATAATTCGTTTTTTGGTTGAAAACCAATTTTTTTTTAAATTCATCTCTTTTGGCAGAAATTTAATCTTTCTGATTAGAAATGCAACTATTAATTTAAAAATTAATCTGATTTGGTTAAATTCAACTGTTTTTTTATTTAAAATTAAAAATTTTTAGGTTGAAAATGCAACTGTTTGGTCTAAAATTAAGTTTTTTGTGAGTTGAAAATTCAACTAATGGGTTGAAAAATAATTTTTCTTCGTTGAAAATTATCATCTTTTCGGGTTTAAAAGGCAACTATTTTCTAAAATAATTACTTTTTAGTACAGCTATTTATATTTAGCTTGAAATTCAATTATTTTGTTAAAAATTAAGTTTTTTGAAATTAAAATTTTTTAAGTGAAAATTTAAAAATTTGTTTGAAATTTAATTTTTTTAACTGAAAATTCAACTATTCCATTTTTGGTTAAAAATGTATCTGCGTTTTAGTTGAAAATTTATGTATTTCATTCAAATTTATCTGTTGTGGTAGAATATCAATCCTCTTGGTTGAAAATTCAAGTATTTTGTTGAAAATGCATCTCTTTTGTTAAAAATTTGTTTTTTTTTGTTTGTTAAAAATAATTTTTTTTGTCAAAAATTAATTTTTTTAAGTGAAAATGTAACTATTTGTTTAAAATTTAATTATTTCAGCTGGAAATTAATTATCCCATTTTTTGTTTAAAATGTATATTTCTTAGTTGAAAATTCAACTACGTTGTTGGAAATGCATTGTATTTAGACTTATATTTAATTCAATATGGTACCTATACACTGATTTTATTTTAAAGAATTTATTAGCCTACTATTCCCCTCACTGGACTAACTTTTTTTGGACTTGATTAAGAGGTTCAGAAATAGCGTGTACAATTTTTTGAGCCAAATCCCCCTAACAGTTATTGAGAAAAGGGGTTTTAAGGGTGAAAAATAGATATTTTCAAAAAGTGGAAAAAAATTTACTTTTTTCTGCATTTTATTGATAAAAAACATTTTAGAATTGAAAAAAGAATCTTAAGAAATTAAAATTTAAACTTTGTAAATGAAACTACTGCAGAAACTTTAGTACTTTGCAATTATGAAAAGTATTAATTTAGTTTGTTGAAGAAGAAAGGAAACTTGATTAAGTGCATTTGAGATTCGGAATAGATAGTGGCGGAGGTTTTTTCAAAGTTTGCCTTTCGATACAATCTTTGGATGAATCAGAACTTGCAAATGTAGATCGACAGAAATATACCGAAGGCGTTGTCGCAAAAAAGTTGAAGGATTCTGCAATGGCTTCAAGAAATGATTACTGATTGGAATAGTGCCACATACACAATTACTATTGCAGAACGTTCGTTCTGTCTTCCATTTTAAATTTTAAAACAATTTTCTTTTTTTTTTTTAAGAATTTTTTAAATGTCCCTGATGTGATACTGATGGACCTTACTACATTTTAAAATGTCTAAGTTAAAATATTAAAACTTCAGAACTAACTTGAGATGAGAGTTTGTGTAAAAGAATCAATCTTTTTGACTTTGACGTTTTGGTGTTTTCCAATTTAAAAAAAAAAATAAAGGACTTATATTTGACTTGGATTCCTGTTTCCTGATGAGGAGAGCATTTGATTCTGGAAACGTTGTTTGATTAAAGGATCTTCTGAACATCAAGGTCTTTTTATTTGATCTGAAATATGTCATTTTATACCTTTTACGTTATTTATAAGTAATTATTTACTCAGACGCATAACATTGCACTTTAACTTTTACCATCTATTAAAAACAAATACTGTTAAAATTTTCTCATAAAACTCTAACACAGAAATTTTAGAAATAATTCCACCACCAGAACTCTGAGGTGGCGGAGCCCGAAGGGGTACAGGGGGCAATGCCCCCCCACCCCAGAAATCGACCATGGAGGGCAAAGTATTAATACCTGAAATC
>JAABKJ010012014.1:0-10614 GCA_011634705.1 Andricus grossulariae
CTTCTGGTCTATCTGGTCTATCTTGTTGAAATTTTTAGTATGGAAAATTAATTTTTTTTAACTGAAAATTTAACTATTCTATTTTTGGTTGAAAATTTATCTTTTTCAATTCAAAATTCAACTATTTGGTTGAAATTTTTTGTATGGAATATTAATTTTTTTCAAGTGAAAATTTGCCTATTCTATTCTTGGTTGAAAATTCACCTTTTGAGTTGAAAATTCAACTATTTTGTTGAAATTTTTTGTATCGAAAATTAATTTTTTTCAAGTGAAAATTTGCCTATTCTATTTTTGGTTGAAAATCGATCTTTTTTAATTCAAAATTCAACTATTTGGTTGAAAATGTTATCTTTTTTAGATGAAAATTCAACTATTTTGTTGAAACTTCCTCTTTTTTGATTTAAAGTTAAACTTCTTTGATAGAAAATGAACTTCCTTAGTTGAAAATTCATCAGTTTGGTTGAAAATGAATTTTTTAAATTGAAGATTTAACTATTCCATTTTTGGTAGAAAATTAATCTTTTTTAGTTGAAAATTCAACTATTTGATTGAAAATTTGTCTTTTTTAGTTTTAAATTCATGTATTTTGTGGAAAAATCATCTTTTTGGTAGAAAATTAATCTTCTGGTTTGAAAATTTATCTTTTTTGTTGGAAATAAAACAACTTGGTTGAAATTAAACTCTTTTCGTAAAAATTCACCTTTCTAGTTGAAAATTCAACTATTTTATTGAAATTTTTTGTATAGAAAATTAATTTTTTTAATTGAAAATTTAACTCTTCTATTTTTGGTTGAAAATTGATCTTTTCTAATTCAAAATTCAACTATTTGCTTGAAAATTTGTATTTTTTAGTTCAAAAATCATGTATTTTGTTTAAAAATTTTCTTTTTGGTAAAAAATTAATCTTCAGGTTTGAAAATTCATCTTTTTCGTTGGAAGTAAAACTACTTGATTGAAAATTAAAATCTTTTGCTAAAAATTCACATTTTTAGTTGAAAATTTAACTATTTTGTTGAAATTTTTTGTATGGAAAATTAACTTTTTTGAGTGAAAATTTAACTATTCTATTTTGGGTTGAAAATTGATCTTTTTAATTCACAATTCAACTATCTGGTTGAAAATTTGTGCTTTTAATTGAAAATTTAACTATTTGGTTGAAAACTTGTCTTTTTTAGTCAAATATTCATGTATTTTTTTTTAAATCATCTTTTTTTTGTAGAAAATTAATCTTCTGGTTTGGAAAATTCCTCTTTTTTTTGGAAAAACTACTTGATTGGTGATTAAACTCTTTTGTTGAAAATTCACCTTTTTAGTTGAAGATTCAACTATTTTGTTGACATTTTTTGTATGGAAAATTAATTTTTTTAAGTGAAAATTTAACTATTCTATTTTTGGTGGAAAATTTATCTGTTTTAATTCAAAATTCAACTATTAGGTTAAACATTTGTGTTTTTTAGTTGAAAATTCTTGTATTTTGTTGAAAAATCATCTTTTTTTGTACAAAATAAATCTTCTGATGGGAAAATTCATCTTTTTTGTTGGAAATAAAACAACTTGATTGAAAATTGAACTGTTTTTAATCTTCTGGTTTGAAAATTCATCTTTTTTGTCGGAAATAAAACTACTTGGTTGAAAGTTGAACTCGTTTGGTAGAAATTCACCTTTTTATTTGAAAATTCGACTATTTAGTTGAGATTTTTGGCATGAAAATTAATTTTTTCAACTGAAAATTTAACTATTCTATTTTTGGTTAAAAATTGATCTTTTTAATTCACACTTCAACTATCTGGTTGAAAATTTGTCCTTTTAATTGAAAAATCCACTATTCGGGTGAAAATTTGTCTTTATTAGTTGAAAATTCATGTATTTTTTTGAAAAATCATTTTTTTTTTTTTTTAGAAATTGAATCTCCTGGTTTGAAAATTGATCTTTTTTGTTCGAAATAAAACTGCTTTGAAAATTTAACTATTCTATTTTTGGTTGAAAATTGATCTTACTTAATTCACAATTCAACTATCTGGTTGAAAATTTGCCCTTTTAATTGAAAATTCAACTATTTGGTTGAAAATTTGTCTTTCTTAGTGAAAAATTCAACTATTCGGTTAAAAATCTGTATTTTTAGTTAAAAATTCAACTATTTGGTTAAAAATTTATCTTTTTTTTGTTTAAAATTCAACTATTTGGTTAAAAATTTGTCTTTTTCAGTTGAAAATTCATGTATTTTGTTGGAAAATCATCTTTCTTTGTAGAAAATTAATCTTCTGGTTGAAAATTTAACTATTTTGTTGAGAATTTGTCTTTCTTAGTTGAAAATTCAAATATTTTTTTGAAAAATCATCTTTTTTTGTAGAAAATTAATCTTCTGGTTTGAAATAAAATTACTCTGAAAATTTAACTATTCTATTTTTGGTTGAAAATTGATCTTTTTCAATTCACAATTCAACTATCTCATTGAAAATTTGTCCTTTTAATGTAAAATTCATGTATTTTGTTGAAAATCGTCTTTTTTTGATAGAAAATTAATCTTTTTGTTTGGTTCCAAATCCATATTTTGGTGTTAAAAGTTCAATAAAAATTTAACTATTTTTTGGAGAATTCGACTTTTGTTGAAAATTCGTGCTCTTTGTAGAACATTAACCTTCTTGCAGAAAATTTTATTTTTTGGTTAAAGAATCATATCCTTGCTTGAAAATTTAACAAATTTACTTTTAATAAAATAATCTTCTGGGTTCAAAAATCATCATTTAAGTTGAAATCTTGTCTTGAAAATTTAGTTTTTAAGATTCATTATTTTATTTAAAAATTCATCTCTGGTTGAAAACTTAACTATTTTGATAAAAATCATTTTTTTGTGACAATTAATTTTCTTCACTGAAAATGTAAGTATTCAATTTTCTAGTTGAATATTGACATTTTTTTATTGAAAATTGATCTTTTCTGGTCGAAAATTCATGCATTTTTGTAAAAATTCGTATTTTTTGTTAGAAAATTAATCTCCTTTGTTAAAAATGAAACTATTTGGCTCGAAATTAATCTGGCTTGGTTGAGGATTCAACAAATTGGTAGAAAATTAAACTATTCGGTTTAAACTAAACTTTTTTGTTGAAAATTCATATTTTACATTCAAATTGAACTTTTACGTGAAAAATAAACTATTTTCATTATAATTTCATTTTTTGTTATAAAAATAATTTTTGTTTGTTAAAGAATCATATTTTCTGTTCAAAAAATCAAGATTTTTGTAGATAATTCGTTCTTTTGACTTTAAAATTCAACAATTTTGTTGAAAATCAATGTATTTTGTTAAAAATTAATCTTTTCGCTGGGAAATTTATCCTTTTGGTTAAAAATTGAACTATTTGGTTGAAGACTAATTTTTTTAGTTGAAAATGTAAATAATTGGTTGAAAGTTAAACTAGTTTGATAAAAATTCATATTTTTCAAGATTCACCTCTTTGGTTTAAAATTAAACTTTTTTGTTGATAATTTTTTCTTTTTTTGGTTGATGATTTATTTTATTAACTAACAATGTAACTATTTCAGTTTTGGTTCAAAATTGACATTTTTTATTGAAAATTAATCTTTTCTAGTAAAAAATTTATGTGTTTTGTTAAAAATTCGTCCTTCTTGTTCGAAATTTAATCTTTTTGGTAGGAAATTCATCCTTTTTGGTTAAAAATACCACTTTTTGGTTTTAAATTATTCTAGTTTGTTTGAGGATCAAACAATTTGGTGAAAAATTGAACTTGTCATTAAAAATTACCTTTTTTGTTGTTTGAGAATTCAACAAATTTGTACAAAATTAAACTATTCTTTACAAATTAACTTTCTTCTTAAAAATTAATATTTTTGGTTTAAATTTAATTATTTTGTTACAAAATAAAATATTTTCATGAAAATGTAATGCTTTCGTAGAAAATTAACTTTTTTGTTAAAAAATCATATTTTCAAGTTAAAAATTGATAAAAATTTAACTTTTTGGTAGAAAATTGAATTTTTGTCCCAAAAATATATTTTCGAGTTGAAAATGTAACGGTTTTGTAGATAATTCGTCCTTTTGGCTTTCAAATTCAACAATTTGGATGAAAATTAATGAATTTTGTACAAAATAATATTCAAGATTCATCTCCTTGGTTTAAAATTAAACTTTTTTGTTAAAAATTCGTTCTTTTTTCAGTGGAAGATTTATTTGATTAATAATGTCACTATTTCAGTTGAAATTTGACATTTTTTTAGTGAAAATTGATCTTTTCTAGTTGAAAACTCATGTTTTTTTTTTTTTTGTTGCAAAAACTTTATATTTTTTATTTAAATTTAACTATTTGATTGAAGAATGAAATCTTTTTATTAAAATTTGATTTTTCGGTAGAAAATATTTTTTTTTGTTAAAAAATCATATTATCAAATTAAAAATTCGTTTTTTTGGCTTTAAAATTGAACATTTCGGTTAAAAAATAATGTATTTTCTTAAAAACGAATCTTCTTGCTGGAAAATTTATCTTTTTGGTTAAAAATGTAACAATTTGGTTAAAACATATATTTTTAGTTAAAAATTCAACTAATTTGTTAAATATTAAACCAATTTGATAAAAATTCATATTTTTTCAAGATTCACCTCATTGGTTTAAAATTAAACCTTTTTTTTAAATTCGTGCTTTATTTTGTTGAAGATTTATTTGATTAAGTAATAGTGTGACTATTTTAGTTTTAGTTGAAAGTTGACATTTATCATTGAAAATTTATCGTTTCTAGTTGAAAAATTAAGCATGTTGTTAAAAATTAATCTTTATAAGTCGAGAATTAATTTTCTTGGTAGAAAATTCAACTTTTTGGTTAAAAATACAAATTTTTGATTCTAAATTAATCTTATTTTTGAGGATTCGACAATTTGATGAAAAATTAAACTATTCTGTTAAAAATGAACCTCCTTGTTAAAAATTATTATTTTTGGTTTAAATTTAACTATTTGGTTGAAAAATGAAATATTGTTTAAAAAATTTAATTCTTTCATAGAAAATAAACTGTTTTCTTAAAGAATCATATTTTCAAGTTAAAAATTAAACCTTTTTGTAGACAATTAGTCCTTTCGGCTTTGAAATTTGACTTTTTTTTGGAAATTGATGTATTTAGTTGAAAATTCATTTTTTTTTGTAGAAAATTCGTGTTTTCTGTTAGCAAATTAATCTTCTGGCTAGAAAATTCATCTTTTTGGTTGAAATTTAAATATTCGGTCAAAGAATAAACTATTTTGATGAAATTTTAAATTTTTGGTATAAATTAAATTTTTGTTAAAAAATCATATTTTCGAGTTGAAAATGTAACCGTTTTGCAGATAATTCGTCCTTTTCGCTTTCAAATTCCACAATTTGGTTGAAAGGTAATGCATTTTCTTGAAAACAAATCTTCTCGCTGGAAAATTTATCTTTTTGGTTGAAAATGTAACAATTTGGTTAAAACTAATCTTTTCAGTTGAAAATTCAACTAATTTATTGAAAGTTAAACTATTTTAATAAAAATGCATATTTTTTTGAGATTCACCTCTTTGGTTTAAAATTAAACTTTTTTGTTATAAATGCGTTCTTTTTTTCGTTGCAGAATAATTTTATTAACTAACAATGTAGCTATTTCAGTTTTGGTTGAAAATTAACATTTTTTATTGAAAATTAATCTTTTCTAGTTGAAAATTCATGTATTGTCTTAATACATGAATTTATGTTACTAAATTATTCTTGTTTGTTGGAAGATTGAACAATTTGGTAGAAAATTAAACCATTCTGTTAAGAATTAACTTTCTTTTTGAAACTTAATATTTTTGGTTTAAATTGATTTATTTTGTTGAAAAATGAAATAATTTCATGAAAATTTAATGCTTTGGTAGAAGATAAACTTTTTTCTTAAAATATCATATTTTAAAGTTATAAATTGAACCTTTTTGTAGATAATTTTTCCTTTTGGCTTTAAAATTCAACAGTTTGGTTAAAAATTTATGCATTTTGTTGAAAATTAATCTTCTTGTCTAAAAATTGATCTTTCTGTTTAAAAATTCAACTATTTGGTTAAAGACTAATTTTCTAGTTGAAAATTTAACTAATTTGTTGAAAGTTAAACTAGTTTCATGAAAATTCATATTTTTTCAAGATTCGCCTCTTTTGGTTTAAAATTAAACTTTTTTGTTGAAAATTCGTTCCTTTCTTTGTTGAAGATTTATTTTAATAACTAAAAATCTAACTATCTCAGTTTTGGTTGAAAATTTACATTGTTTATTGAAAATTAATCTTTTCTGGTTGAAAATTCATGTAATGTGTTAAAAATTCGTCCTTTTTGGTCGAAAATTAATCTTTTTGGTAGAAAATTCATCCTTTTCGTTTGAAAATACCACTTGTTGGTTCTAAATTAACATGTTTTGTTTAAAGATTAAACAATTTAGTGAAAAATTAAACTAGTCGGTTGAAAATTAACTTTTTTGTTGAATATTAATCTTTATAATTTAAATTTATCTATTTAATTGAAATAATTTTTTAGTTGAAGATTCATTATTTTGGTTAAAAATACAGCTTTTTGGTTTTGAATTAATCTGGTTTATTTCAAGATTCAACAATTTGGTAGAACATTAAACCATTATTTTAAGAAATAAATTTCTTTTAGAAACATAATATTTTTGGTTGCGATTGATTTATTTTGTTGAAAAATAAAATATTTTCATGAAAATTTAATGTTTTGGTAGAAAATAAACTTTTTTGTTGAATAATCATATTTTAAAGTTAAAAATTGAACCTGAAAACTTATCTTTTTGTTGAAAAATTTAACTATTTGGTTAAAAACTATTTTTTTTTTGAAAATTCAACTAATTGGTTGAAAGTTAAACTAGTTTGATAAAAATTCATAATTTTTCAAAATTCACATCTGTGGTTTCAAATTAAACTTTTCTGTGAAAAATTCGTTCTTTTTTTGGTTAGCGATTTATTTTATTAACGAACAATGTAACTATTTCAGTTTTGGTTGAACCTTGACATTTTTATTGAAAATTGATCATTTCTAGTTAAAAATTCGTCTTTTTTTGTCGAAAATTACTCTTCTTGGTAGAAAATTCATCCTTTTTGGTCAAAAATACAATTTTTTGGTCCTAAATTATTCTGATTTTTTTTAGGATTCAACAAGTGGGTAGAAAAATTAAACTGGTCTGTTCAAAATTAACTTTTTTGTTAAAAATTTATATTTTTGGTTTAAATTTAACTATTTGGTCAGAGATTGAACTATTTTGATAAAAATTTAACTTTCTAGTAGAAAATCTAACCGTTTTATAGATTATTTGTCCTTTTGGCTTTAAAATTCAACAATTTTTCGAAAATGAATGTATTTTGTTGAAAATTAATCTTCTTGCTGGAAAATTGATTTTTCTGATTAAAAATTTCACAACCTGGTTAAAAACTAATTTTTTTAGTGGATAAAAATTAATTATTTCATCTGTAACGACCCCTTATTTTTCTTTACCTATTTTTGCTCCCTTGAGTGTATTATGTCAACCTGCAGGTACATATATTCAATCGACCTAAGCGAGTTATGCAATGCATTGTTCACTAGTGCCATTTCAATACATTCATATGAACTCTCTTTGAATGTATATGGATATGTGTATATGTATATGATGCATATGCATATGTGCATATGTGTATGTGCATATGTATATGTGCATATGCATATGTGCATATGTGTACGTGCATATGTATATGTGCATATGTATATGTATATGGGCATATGTATATGTGCATATGTGCATGTTTATATGCATATGTGTATATATGTATGTGTGTGCTTCACTCTACCCGTTAGATATATGGTTATTGTGGGGGAGAAATGTCTCAACGAATCCTTGTCACGTACGGGTTATATGGGAGTGTAGATATATGACTGGTACAAATGTGTGAAGGGTTTCACAAATATGAAGATTTGATACTCATGGGAGTATTCTAAAAGTGTGTTTCTATGGGGTATTGATAATAAGTGCAGAAATGACGACTTTGAAGTAACCGCGATTATGCAATACACTTTCATGCATACATTTTCACGCTTTTTTATGGTTTTTATATGGTTTCTCTAGCATATTGAAGAGAGATTTTATTTTGGAATAATTAATTACAATATTTAATTTTTAATTATTCATTCCAAACTTCCCAGACATGAAAAGTAAATCAACTTCCAACTTTCAAGCGAATCGTGGAATTTTCAACTAAAAAAGATCAACTTCCAAACAAGAAAATTAATTTTCTCCTAAAAAGACGAGTTTTTTACAATATATGCGCATTTTTAACCAAACTGATAAATTTTTGAACTAAAAAAGATACATTTTCAACCAAGTTGCAGAAGTTGTGGCCAATAATAATTAAAAATTAATTCTCTCTCTCGAAGAAAAAATAATAATTTAAAAAAAAAAGTTACATTTTCAATCAAAGAAATAAAATTTAAACTGAAACTATGAATTAAAAAAAATCAAGCAAACAGTTCAGAACAAAAAAAAAATTTCATGCGGAAGATTAATTTTCTAATAATGGAATAGTTGAATTTTCAACTAAGGAGATGAATCTTCAACCAAGAAAAATGAATTTTGAACAAAGTATTTCAAATTTTAATCAAGTTGCTGGATTTCTGACCAAAAAAGATGACTTTTTGAAAAAATAGTTGCATTTTCATACTTTTGAATACCAAGGAGATGAATGTTCAACCAAGAAAATGAATTTTTACAAAGTATTTTAAATTTCAACTTAGTTGATGAATTTCTGACCAATCAATTAATGTTCAATAAAAAATATCAATTTTCACCCAAACATGGAATAGTTAGATTACTAGTTAAAAAAATTAATTCTTAGAAAAACAAAAAACAATTTTCAAGAAAATAGTTACATTTTCAACAAAAGAGATGAATTTTCAACTAAAATGATGAATTAAAAAAAATTATTTGTCAAGAAAAAAGTTTAAACAAAAGCGTGATTTTTTAATACGAAAGATTAATTTTCTACAAATTGTATAGTTAAATTTTCTACCAAGGAGATTTATCTTCAACCAGGAAAATAAATTTTTCATAAAGTATTGAAAATTTTAACCAAGTTCCTGAATTTCTGACCAATCAATCAATTTTCAATGAAATAGTTATATTTTCAACAACAACAAAAATAAATTTTCAACTAAAATGATAAATTTTAAAGACAACATTATTTTCAAGAAAAGACTTAAAACAAAAAGATGACTTTTTATTTAAAAAGACTAATTTAAAAAATTTAATCGCAACATCAAAAAACTAATTTTCAATAAAATAGTTACATTTTTAATAAAGGACACGAATTTTCAACGAAAATAATGAATTCAAAAAAAAAAATTAATTTTCTAGACAAAAGTTTAAACGAAAACATGATTTTTTAAGCCAGAACATTAATTTTCTAAAAATGGCATAGTTAAATTTTCAAGAAAGGAGATAAATCTTCAACAAGGAAAATTAATTTTCAATAAACTATTGTAAATTTCAACCAAATTCCTGAATTTCTGACCAATCAATCGATTTTCAATAAGAAATATACATTTTCAAACGAAAATGGAGTAGTTACATTAATAATTGAAAAAATTATTTCGCAACAAAAAAAACAACTAATTTTCAATAAAATAGTTATATTTTCAACAACAAAAAAATAAATTTTCAACTAAAATGATGAATTTTAAAGACAAAATTATTTTCAAGAAAAGGCTTGAAACAAAATGATGACTCTATTTAAAAAGATTAATTTTCTAAGAATGGAATAGTTAAATTTTCAACCAAGGAGATGAGTCTTGAACCAAGAAAATGAATTTTAACCAGCAATTTTAAATTTCAACTAAATTGCAGAATTTCTTACCAATCGATGAATTTTCAATGAAAAATATACATTTTTAACCGAAAATGGAGTAGTTACATCATTAATTAAAAAAATTAATTCGCAACAACAAAAAACTAATTTTCAATAAAATAGTTACATTTTTAATAAAGGAGACGAATTTTCAACGAAAATAATGAATTAAACAAAAATTAATTTTCAAGAAAAAAGTTTAAACGAAAACATGATTTTTAATTCAGAACATTAATTTTCTAAAAATGGAATAGTTAAATTTGCAACCAAGGAGATGAATCCTTAATCAAGAAAATGAATTTTAACCAGCAATTTTAAATTTCAACTAAATTGCAGAATTTCTTACCAATCGATGAATTTTTAATAAAAAATATGAATTTTCAAAGAAAAATGGAATAATTACATTGTTAGTTAAAGAAAATAGATAATTTTCAAAAAAATTGTTACATTCTAGACCAAAGAAATAAATTTTAAACTAAAATTATGAATTAAAGAAAAATTAACAAAACAGTTCAATAAAAAAAAATTATTTTTTAGCCGGAAGATTAATTTTATAAAAATGGAATATTTAAATTTTCAATCAAAGAGAGGTGTTCAACAAAAGAAAAAAATTTCAAAAGTATTTCAAAGTTTAAATTAGTTGCTGTATTTCTAACCCGAAAAGATGACTTCTCAACAAAATAGTTGCATTTTCAACAAAAGAGATGAATTTTCAACTAAAATAATAGATTAAAAAGAAATT
>JAABKJ010012015.1:0-10613 GCA_011634705.1 Andricus grossulariae
TATATATATATATATATATATATATACATATATATATATCTTTTCCACCTGGGTAAAATAGAAGTAGAATAGAATAAAAGATTTAATACAATAGAAATACAATAGCAATAGAACAGAATGGAATATTAATAGGATAGGAATAGAATATAAGAGACATAGAAATACAACAGAAATAGAATAAAACTATATTAGAATGAAATAGTATACAATAGAAATAGAATAGAATGGAATAAAAATATAATAGAATAGAAATATAACAGAAATATATAAGAATATGAATGTAATAGAAACACAATAATAATAGAATAGAATTAATTAGAAATTTCGAAATATCGAATGATTTTAAATGTAATTCGTCTCAAATTGGCAAATGAGGCTCGAAAATAATTGTGACAAAAAAGTTCACAGCAAATTTTTAGTAACGATATCGGAATGATCATATCATGATGGAGATTATGAATATTATTTTTGCGACAGGTCAAAGGGGTTTCAATTAATTATTTACAGTGATTCTGGCCATACGGATGATTGAAAGCACCTAAATGGTGAGGTAAATATGATCATTCTGATGTCATGACGGAGCCATATTTGAGGCATCGTTATAAGAAGAGTAACAATAAATTTGAACTTTTGCATCGTCAAATCGCTTCATTTATCGTTCAGTTAAACGCTCTCATAGTTTTTTTGCAGAAAACAAATTTTTCTGCCAAATCGGAGGTGACGCCCCTATCCTGCAATTGCACTGAAAGTACGTAAAAAGATACTAATTTCAACTAAATTAGCAAAATAGACGCGCGTCGATCGTAGCCCGGCGAATTAGATATTTAAATATATTTAAAATATTAGAATTTTAAATTCAAAATGAAAATGCAAAATTCAAGCTCAAATATAATTACCTTATAAATCAATTTTATAATACGTAAAGTACAAAATAAAATTTGTGATTCTTCAACTTTATTAAAAATAAATTATCTACATAAATAATTCTAATAAGAATCTTGTTGGTTTATTAAATCAATTTTTAATTAATTCTTTTTTTTTTAGTTTTGTTCTATAATAATTTTGATGAAAATGTGAAAAGTAGTTTAATTTTTATATCAATACTTTGTTTTCACATATCTTACAATTATGTATAATATTTCACCTTATATACATGGACGAAATCGTCAACTATCACTGTTTATTTATTTATTGTTTTCTACATAGTTTACTTATTACTTCATGAATTTTGTTTATACAAACGCAAAAAAGACACTGACACTCGTGATGGCGAAATGAGACTCATTGCGCACGCACCTGCTTATCCGTCACTTAAATGCGACAAGTAAAGGCGATATGCATGGAACAGGTTTTCTCGCACGAAGTGCAAGTAACGTGCATCGTAAGACTCTTAGCTGGGTCACGTGATCGACGGCCCGTGTGCCTGAGTACAACCCAAATGGCCAGCCGCGAGCACCTGCTGTTTGTTGTGTAATCTCTGGAACCGGATGTCCTCTCCCTGGCTATGTAAAACGATGGGACTAAGATCTGTACGCCTAGGCAGGGTCCTCTTAGTCTGTCGATAAACTGCGACGCTTATATGGTGAATGACAGAAAAGGCAATAATCAGTATCATGGCAGCTTTTAATTTGAACATCCGTGGTCGTCCGATTATGACTCGTACCCTTATGGAGAGGAACCTATCCTCCAAATTAGGTATTATACTTTCTGAGGTAAGTGAAACTTATTGAAGTCACCATTTATTCTAATTTATAATTAAATGAGAATAGAGTTTTGAATTTATGTCGAGTTAGTTAATAATGTATCTACCTGAATTGATTCGCTATCAGTAAAGTGGATTGAGGAAAATTCCACCTTTTCTAATCATCCTTCCCGTCTGTTCAATAAAAAGTCACGTGCCGTTAAAAATCCGCCTAGGCGAGAAGAGACTCAAGTCTTCTGGGAGGAAGTGTATGGAAATACTTATCAGCTAAATGAAGACGTTTCAGATATATCAATCTTTCGTAACTTTTGCAAAGGCAAAGGTTGCAAGGTCCAGAGGAAGAGTGTCCACTAATTACTGCTGCAGAAGTGAAAAAAGTTATCATTAGAACTAAGAACTTTTCAACGCCAAAGCCAGATAAAATCAACAAAATTTTGTGGAAGTAGTTTACTTCTACGCACCAACATCTAGCTCTTACTGTTTTCTTAAACGGAGAACAACCCATCCATCAGTGGCCAGTAGAACGACGCATGGTATGGTCCCATGGACGGAGATTTGTCAAGTCCCAAGAACTACAGGCCCATAGATTGTTCAAACATCAGCTAGAAGCTATTCACTGGCATCCTTAAAGAGACGATATTAACATCTATCGAGCCACTATGCAGTACAATAGTTGAACAACATGGATGCAGGAGAGGGCTGGCAGGTTGTAAGGAGAACATATTAATAAACAGGTGTATTACCCAGGACTCGATAAGGTATCGACGCAATCTGTCCATGGCTCGGATTGACTACGGTGAGGCATTCGATAACACGAAGCATGATTTACTTATTAAGCTCATTGAGTCTTGGAGGTGCATCCAAAAATGGTGAGATGCATAAAATAGATTATGCTCTTGTGACTGACAAGTATGGTCATAACATCTGACAAAAGACAAGTGACTACCAGCTATATCATATATAAGAGGGGGGTCTTCCAAGGAGACTCTCTAAGTCCGATACTTTTCTGCATCTCCCTCTCGCCTCGATCTATTGTGCTCCGAGGCCAAACCTCTGGATACCTATATGGCCCGTCTAACAGAAGAGAATATAAGGTTAACCACCTTTCATATATGGACGACCTTAAACTCTTTGCTTCCTCAAAAGAGGATCTTAACATCCTTGTGGAGACAGTGAATAGGTACTCTAAAGCAATTGGCCTGAGCCTCGGGCTGGACAAGTCTGCCTGCGTCCACCTACACCAAGGAAGACTAGAAACTACATCATCACGTGACAATCAGGATGTTCAAGTCATAGGCGGAAATACCATTCAACATCTTGGTAATTGAGAAACATTTAAATATCTTGGAATACCGCAAGCGGAAACCTAAAATGTGCGTGTGTTAAAAACGGCCCTTGAAAAAAGGTATCGCCAAATTCTTAGAAAAATGAGGGCTTCCGAATTATCTGAAAATAATACGATCCAGGCGACCAATACGCTGGCCGTTCCTATACTGCTCTACATGTTTGGCGCAGTAAAATGGAACGTCCATGAGTTTATGCAACTTGAGCGAAGCACACGTAAGATGATGACAATGCATCGAAGTTATCATCCTAGATCTTCCGTACCTCGAATATACCAGCCTCGAGATAAAGGAGGCTTGCTGAGCTTGGAGTGTCTTCATTGAAGAACGGTTCTGGCTACACCCTTCTCTGTTCTATATAGTGCAGATTCTCTTATGCGACTCATACGTCAACATGAAGTCGTCAATACTGCGGCGTTTCTACACCATGCTGCAGATAGGGCCGCAGAGGAGCTTGGCCTCCAATTTGATTCCGGCGACTTAGCATAAACTTACTCACTAACATCTTCGGTGCTCAAAAGTTGTGTACAGGGAGCAGAAAATACGCTTCTGTTAAGAGAACATACCGACAAGCCCCTTCATGGTAAAATCTACGTCATCATACGTAGAGAAGAGCTCTCGATGGGTCCGTCCAACAGGTTTCTTATGTCTGCTGGATTGAGATCAGAGACTGAGGGATTTCTTTTTGCCGGTCAAGACGGCGTTACAGACACCTTAGTTTACCGCTAACACAAAATGAATGTACCTGTAGGCGATACCAATTGCCGAGCGCGCAAGCAAGTGCCAGGAACACTTGGATATGTTCTCAGTGAATGCTCAAAATATGCACGGTACGGGTACATAGAGCAACACAATTCGGCTCTAAAAGTGTAATATTACCATCTTAGGCCATACGCCCAGGGAGAACTCGAGTCAGTTGTGGAGAATGATCAGTGTACGATCTACTGGAATTTCTCATTCTCCACCGCTCAACGTATCAGTGCTACGAAGCCTAATATTGCCCTTCAAAATCTGAAGACCAAGATCATGTATGCGATTGAATTCTTGGCACCAGCCAATGGTTATATCACGGCAAAGGAAGAAGAAAAATGGGCGGAATATCAAGCACTTATTTTCGAGCTGACCAGACTGTAAGAAGGTTATGCAGTCCATCTTGTAGTTCTCATAATCGGCTGTCTTGGAGATATGAAAGCTTCATTTCTGAGCCAACTTAACAAGATTCCGGCTTGCCAGCGTCAGGCTCATTCCATCGGGAACCGGGTGCAAAAGGCTGTTCTTCTGGAATCACTTTATCTGTCCTGTCAACACTGTTCCTCATAACATTTTACAAAGATTCGTAGCTCTAAAAAAGTATCCAGAGTTGACACCATCATCTCGAACTGTCAAGTCTGCCGCGTAAGCTCAACCGCGGCTAGAGACCTGACTCCAAGGAACAGTGCTGCACGATGTTGTCTCGCGTAAATTTCCCGCTCTTGCTTACCTTTTAAGACAGAAGGAGCAGAAATGGATGACGTACATGTTCCAGTTGCGTCGGGATTGGTAGCTTTAGCGAACCATGGTCGTAGCTTCCGGAGCCTACAAATTCTCAAAAATAATTGAATGCACTGAACATCTTGAACATCTAGGAGTCAGTACAACATTATCGTAAATGATTTCATACATCGTATTAAATTAACTAATTACATCATCATATCATCAGACACTTGACTAAGTCCGTAGCTATGATGGAAACTCGGGTTCTTTTTAACCCGAGTACAAGTTTGAAAACAAATATATAATAAAATAATAATAATGAGCTCGAGTCAACCGATCCCAGCTATTCGCAGATAGGTGTCAATTCGATTCCCAATGCGATCACAGAATTGAGAAGAGTCTTCAATTAAATCAATGAACTAGCGAGATTATCATTAAGTTGCAGAGAATATTTAGTTGGATTTATTATTATTTTATTGTTTGTAGCCAAGTGCTACGTCACAGCTCCCGCGGACAAGATTCAGTCTACTGGGCTGAATAACCAGTAAGCCGTGTTCCACTCTCTTTTATTTTCTGACTGGTAAGGCCTGTACACGCTCAATCGCACCTACGCAAGCGCAGCTACGTTCCACTGCGCTGGCATGTGACCGAGCGTCGCTTCATCTATGCTAGCACAGTGGAACGCAGCTAAGCTGGCGTAGGTGCCATCGAGCATGGACAAGCCCTTATTGAAAGAGAACCATTAGTAATCGTTAGACCAGGGTATTTTTTCAAACATTTCTTGCAAACATTTATTTTAACTCATTTCTAGCTACATTCACTCTGAATTACCAGTTTAGTAGAATGTAGCCGGAGTAAATTTGGAATGAAGAAACGAATAAAAGAACGGCTATTTTGACAAAAGAAGCAAACAAATCATTATTTAGCTCATTTTCTTCTTAAACTCTCAAGTCCGCCTTTTATTTTATTTTTATTTTATTATATTTATTTTCTTAATTAATATTTATACGTAATTTTGAATGGGGAAAAGCGTGCTTCGCTGTGTTCAAGTCAATAGTAAAACCAGTATATTTTATTGATAATGTACAGTTGCCCTCATCAGGCACACACAGGATGGTAAGAAAAAGCATTCTCGGTCGAGTTACAAAAATGTCCAAATTGAAAATCATGATATTTAAATTTTGTCTAAGAGTGTTCACTATTGGGAAATATGAACATTGCTTCGAGGTTAGAAATTTTGTGAAGTTGGTAAATCTACGCCTATTAGCATTGACTAATTTGCACTAAACATTTTAGAATCAATGAGAAATCAGTATAAAATATGTTTTATGATGAAAATTAGGCATAAGTTGTATATTATTTTCGAAAAGTGTTGTAGTGAGGCTACGAAAAGGGAAATTCAGGTACCTCATAAATCGATGTAAAAAAAAACTACTTACTTAATTTGAAAATGCAGAAATATATATTTTAGGGTACAGGGGTAGCATGCTTGCTAAAGAAAAGTGAAAATGAAACAATATGCCATTTTCAGTAACCTTTCCTTTCATTGTGCAAAAAGTGAAAATACAATCATATCCAATTTTCATTAACCTTTCTTTTCATAATGTAAAAAGCGAGAAAAAAACCATATCACATTTTCATTAATGAAAAAAAGGGCAGGCGTGAGTAGAATCACAGCTATGCTTCTTTTCCAGTAGCCTAAAACACCCTTACTCCTTTTCCAGTACCCTTTCTATTCATTATGTGAAAAGTGAAAATACAAACATATCCCATTTCCAGCAACCTATGTTTTCATTGTTTGAAAAGGGAAATACAACCATATTCCATTTCCCGCGGTCCCCTTTGATCCCAAAGGGTAGAAAAGAGGGACATTCTAGGGTGTAGAATTTTTGTTGAAGCGGCCTTAAAATTAATTATAGAATTTTGAAATTCGTATGCATAATAATAAATTATAATACTAATAGTAAAATACATACAAATGCTTATATTCGTAAATCCAAAGCGCTTATAATTAATCTGCACTTATGTATATTATGCAATGAAAGGTATCAAATAAACAAATAATGTAACAAAAGGTCGAATACGTTAGTGTTGGAGATTTCTCGCTTATATTATGTAATTCTCCTAATCCCGTGTAATTTCGGATTGCGTACAACCCTCTGGTAATACTGTCCACTCACTCCTTCGTGGGACCGAGTACCTGGAGGGGCGGAGGGACAGTCAGTACTGTTCAATGCACGATCCGAGTCAATTCTTGTGTACGAACGTAATCCTTTTTTTGTGTTTCGTTAATCAATTATCTTCCCACTAATCAGTACTGATAATACTAACTGTGTCACTTTCTCACTGATTAATATTATACTCACTTTTCTGGGTATCTGCTTTCACGTTGAGAATGAGTACAATAAACTTTTACTTGATCCTGTGAGAAACGTAGCATTATTTTTCACCCTTCCCGCCTAACTTCAATTTCAGAATAAATGTCTGCAATTGAAAATATATATTAAAAGTAATATAGAGCCAATCAGCATAGTCTACAGCGTGACCACAAGGACAACTTAAGAAATTATTATTTTTTAATACTTTTTTTAATAATTTCAATGACCGTGGGAATTTTGTCCCTCGATTAGAAAGGCCACTCTGGACATGTTATTTAGATAATTCTCAAATCTTGCCGACATCTATTAAAAATTATTACCATAACTTGTGAATCTCTTTGAAACTAATTAGTAATTTTGAAAATGATTTCCTTTTTAAATTTTGGTCTACTCGATAAATTGCATTGAGTGAATTTCTAAATACACTAGATATCTACTAAAAATTTCTATTTAAACTTCTTGATATATTACAAAAAATATTTTTAGTATTGTTCGAGTATTTTAAAAATCCTATAACTATTTTTTAAATTTTCATCTAATTTAAAAATACGCCTGTAAGAAGCTTCGTAATTCTCTTTTGTCATCTGACAGAATCTTTGATAACAATTTCTGAATCTCTACTTTTTCCTATTATTAAAATGGAAAAATCAAAACTTTAATTTAGATTATGATTGAAAGCACTATTTTAAATTAGTATTGTGAGTTTGTGACGTTAAATCGTTGAAATTACTCAACATTTTATGTCAGTTATTAATTTGAAGTAATTGCAATTTAAAACCACAAAATTCAAAACTTTTAGTATAAAAATCGTTCAGCTTTTCCTCTGCAGACAAGTATTGCTCAATTTTTAGTAGTTATGTTTTCAAAATATTCATCACAAACTTGTTCACAGTTATTTGGAGAACTCGTATTTATAATCAATATATTATAAAATGTTCAAATTTTAAGGTTTATATTAGAAATTTTCTAATTATTGAAATTTTAGTTTTATATTATTCGATTTGGTAGGGATCACATAACATTATGAGTTTTTATTTGTTATTAAATTCTGTAATGTTACGTCTGTGATCATTTTTATGTTGGCCGTTTTTGTGAAAGGTCATGTTCTGGGTTGGGAGCGGGGGTATTAAGTATAGCTCACTGGAAATAACAGTGAAGACGTAAATAATTGACATAAAATATAAATTTCAACACCTAAAAAAACTTGGAAAAATTCCGTTTTTTTTCAAATCGCTCCTTTCTGGTGCATCCTAATGCTTGTACATGCTTTGCGAGAATTTTAGGGAATACAATTTCCTGCAATACACCAAAAATCGAATATTATACTTCTAATATTTTAGGAGACAGAGCTGTCAAAACTAATTTTTTATCATAAAATTAGAAAACAAATTTCATTTTAGTTTTTTTTTAATAACTAAGTTCCTGTACATCTCAGTTAAAAAATTTTACACAATAAGGTATATAAGACAGAATTTTTTGAAAATCTAAAACGAAATACATTGCTTTAGCTCTAGTAGAACTGCAGTTATGACCTTCTGCATAAGACCTTCTTTTAAGGAACTTATATAGAAGTTAAGTTTCTTTTAAAATTCCTCGATTCTACTTCATTTGTTATTCTTCTGAGTATATATTTTCATTTAAAATGAATAAAAATTAAGGAATTTCAAAAGATACTTGACGTCTATATTTAGAAGTTCTAGAAAAGAAGGTCTTATTCAGATCATAACTGTAATTCCATTAGAGGTAGAGCATTGTAGTTTTCAGATTTTCAAGAAAATACATTACCTTATTTTGTGGCAATTTCTAACTGTGGTGTACAGGATCTGAATTATTTCAGGAAAAATAAAATGAAACATTTTTTATAAAAAATATGTGCTGACAGCTATATCATAATCTTAATCCTCGTTTTTTTAGCCACTGGTATTTACTGTAAAAAGTTTGCTATAGCTTTCGCCCTCCGACGAAGGGTCTCATCAGTATAAAAATAATAAGATGCCAATACATCACCTAAACAGACTAATTCGCCGGAAAGTTATAACTAAATTAAATACAATAACAAGAAAATTTGATAAAAAACTTATGCGGCTTAGCGGTCAAAAATTTCTTTATTTTAGGTCCAGCTCATTGGTCAACGTTTCAGACTGGTACCAGTCCCTCTTCAAGACTCTATAAGGAGCGATACACAGGTAAGATCGTAAATGATTTGTATCAAAGGCGAAACAACAAATAACATAACCTGTTTGGACCAAAGTAAAAAAATTCCAAATAAATTAGAAAAGAATTGAGAGATGGGTTAAAGATTTGAGTATTTCGAAGAATTACATGCTGAGGTTTATGCCTAGAATGGAAGATGGGTCTATGTACGTTATTTTCTTTTAGTTTACCAATATATAGTTATGAAGAAACCTATAATTTTAAAGATGGTTGTGAAATATGAATTTGAATTTGTAACAAAGTTCCCTTTGAAGTTACATAGTAGAGTACATAACCCCAAAAACTGCTTATGAAAAATGTTTTCAAGTGTGTTTTTCGCAGATTATTGTTACTGTTAATATATTTTATCTGTAGTTCAGACATGCCCAACCCGGGGAAATTTGCTCCGGGACCAAATGTTCCGCTTCCACCACTTATTCTCCTGGAGAGCGGGAGTGGTGGTAGGCGCGTGCGAGAATCTCTACTCTGTGACGTATGCTGCACCGTAGATATGAAATATCTGTTTTGGTGGTTGGGGGCGACTGAGTTTGCAACAGAAGATTTTAATAGCAACTAGAGTCTTAATTATTTTATTGCAGTATGTTCACATTTTTTTCAATGAATGTAATTAAAAAGATAAGTTCACAAAGTGTTTCTTTGTTGTACATTATTGAATATTTAAATATCACAGTTTTGATTGTCTGATACTTTTGATTGTTTTGAAAGTCTAACAATATATCAACATTATGCAATGGTATATATATACTATATGTTTCTGTTTTATTCTATATTATTATATAAAATACATGCTGGACTACTATTAGACCAGAGTTACGAACTTGTTCTTTCATATTTCATGAACCTAATAACATATTAATGCTCGCTGGTAAGACAAAGATAAGATACATTGAAGCTTACATAGAATGTCGCATAATCCGCAGATTTCCGGCGCATAATGTCGCCCAGTAATTCATTTTTTCATCGCATAACTTGAAGATTAGCAAAAGCAAAAATGAAAAATTGTCTCTTCCGATGCTGATCTAAAATATTATCAGACTTGGTCCACATTTCATGATCACGATCATCATTTCGAGGTACGGTAAATAGGATATAGGAGAAATTGTTCAAAAATTGCTTTTTCAATTAATGGGGATAGAAAATTGAAAAAATTGTTTAAAAATTGCTTTTTAAATTCTCAGGATCGAAGTAGGAAAGGTATGAGATAACTGCCAAACTGGCAATTGTGCAAGAAAGCGAAAACACTTTGTGTAAAATCAGAATGTCAATTAAAGACAAAAAAACTTCTTCTGAGCTGACGTATCGGCAAATATTAATCGGTACAAAAACTGTTATACTAACAGATTTTTTAATAGATTTTTTAACTATGTTTCAAATCTATAACTTAACTTTCTACGTTGTGCACAATTTTAATAGATTGTTATACTGCAAAAATCATCAGCCAACATTTGTGTATATTTTACATACAATGTAAAAAACGGTGACATTAAAATATTCAATAATGTA